>JAADWY010000025.1:0-102909 GCA_023336355.1 Pythium dissotocum | reverse complement strand
CACACACTCACACACACCAAGCTCAAGCCACCATGCCACCAAAGGGAGACAAGAAGGGCGGCGACAAGAAGCAGGCCGAGAAGAAAGAGGCGCCGCCAGCCGCCGACAACAAGAAGGGAGGCAAGAAGGGCGGCAAGTAAACCCACTCACTCGCTCCACTCGAATCGCACTCTGCACGTCTACAAGCTTCATGCATTGTTTCATCATTGTCCACTCACGGCGATAAGTTATAAATCGAATGAAGTCACTACGACACACCTTCTCCAACACCGTATTGTTCTCCTCTTCCTCCCTTGCTTCCTTCTTCAGATCAACCTTCGATAGTGAGACGTTCGAGGCTTTCGTCCAGAGAGTCGATCGCACGACGAGCTACGTCGGAAAACAACGGCGCCTGCTTCTTTGCCACGCGCTGTAAATACGCATGCAGTAGGCTGGTTGTCTCCGTGTACTTCTTGCGCAGTGCGTCGTACGCTGTCGCTTGTCTCGCTTGCTGGAGCTGTGAGATGCCACGCAGCGTCTCGAGCTTCGCGTGGGTGAACACGACACACTTGCGCAACAACGTAGCACCGCTGGAGGAGTCAGGGTATTTAGTTGGTGTCGACGCGTCCAACGACAAGTACGGAAACACCGTCGAGATGAGCTCCACCATGAGCTCCGCTTGGCTGGAGACCTCGTTGGCATTCATCGACTCGGATGACGCCAAGCCGTAAATTGCTTCGATGGCTTGCTCCAGAGTTGAGCTGAAGGTCTCTTGTGCTCGGTTGTGGAAGCTCACTTCGCCTCCATAAAGGACGTCGTTGGAATCCACTCCATCCAGTCGACTCGGCAGTCGGGACTGTCCCCACATCGCGTACAGCTGGGTCAGCAGTAGCAGCACGCGGATACGACACGCACTGCCAGCGACTTTCACGCGGTCCGGAGCAGAAGACATTGCTGCTGACGTCCACGGCATTCTCTCGAGTAGCGCCTTGCGAAGAGCTTCCACGAAATAGAAAGGCTCGTCATCCACCAGCGACGGGGCGAAGGCAGCAACGCACAATAAGTCACCGAGTGCATGCAGCACCGGATCGCTCGACTGGTCGCTTCCCTCCGACTTCTCCTTCCGCGAGGCCTCGGAGTCTCCGATCACTTGAGCGTAGTCCAAGTCAGCGACGATCATAATAGCCGACTTCAAGAACGCCTCCATCTGCGGCACGCAGTTGTGGACAAGTGAGACCTTGGCACACAGCACGAGCAATTCAAGCCGCTGGAACGGCTGTGGAATCGATGGGATCGTGATGTGCGCGTAGGCGAGACACGACTTGATGAAATTACGACGTCGGTCGTCCACTCGGAGATGGATACTCTTGCCTTTGTCCTTCGCCGCCGACGACGCGACCATCCGCTCACGCACGCGCATGGCAAGCGCAATGACGTACTTGGTCAAGAAGGCCTTGATCGGCTCCAGCTTGTAGAACGCGCTACGGCAATCGATGTACAGCATCAGTAACGCTTCTTCCTCTTCTTGCAACTCCGAGTCGCTCGTGGACGACACGAGGGCCTGGAAATCCTTGGTCTGCTTCGCGTACCCCAGCCTCGAAATGAATGCCACGATATCCTTGGTCGCGTCTTGACGCTCGGTTGCTGTGCTTAAAGAGTCCAGCGCATCGTGCACACGACAGCACAGCACGAAAAGAGTGTGCGCCACCGCCGCTTCTGGCCCCACGACGTGGAGGCGCATGCTGCCCAGGCTTGTTCCCTTCACATTGCTGGCGTCCTGGGTGTGAACAAATGCCTGGAGCACCTTCTTCGCGACACTGACACTCGCTTCCCGCTTGAACATGCCCATGAGACTCAGGAACTCGCCCGACGGGATCATACGCGTGAAGAACTCGGCGTGGCGGCGTGCACCGTAGACAACGTTTTCGATGAGTGCACCAAGCAGGTTGTACACTTTCGACGTGAGCTCTTGCGGAGTCGCTGAGTTCAGGTGGCGGACGACGTCCTTGAGCAGGATCATCGCCTCACGGTGCGAGTAGTGGGCCACAATGAGTCTCATATACGCGGCCGCACACTCCATGTACATCTCGATGTCTTCTTGTGCCGTGATGGAGCTCCACGCCTCGTTCAAGAACCGCAACTTGACATCTTTGCCTGACGCAGGCCCGCCAATCGAAGGCGCGTTGCTCAGCTGGACAGCGAGAACGCTGTACAAGTGGCACTTGGAGTATTGCGAGGAGGACGCTGTCCGCATGAGCTGGAACATCGCAATAGGATTCGAAGAATAGCGAGCAGCGCCAAACGACTCGCAGAGATGCTTGAGCACCATCGAGTTGTCCAAGTACTCTCTGTACTGGTCCAGCAGAGCGTCGAACACGTCGTCACTCGCTCCTTGGGCAATACACTTCATCAGCCACTCGACTGCTGGTGAATGCACCGCGAAGTAGTCGTTCTCGGACAAGTTTTGGTTTTCGATGAATCGAACGAGCTTGCCGTTATCGCGGTACTGCTGGAACGTGAAAAAGTAGTCGTACATGCTGCTCAGCACGGCGGTCTTCTCACTGGGACTCACGAGCTCCGCGCTGGCCAAAGCCAAATACAACCGCGTGTACAGGGCAACCGTCGGCTCGCCTACACCTCTACAAAAGATGACAACATTAGTGACGGGCATCAACCAGGAAGCAAGAAGGCGACGTACTTGATCATGTTGGACAGTCGAGCCACGATCTGCGGGAACTCGCCGTCACACAGGAAGCGGTAGCACTTGAGCAGCGCGATCTCAATGTAGATTCGCGGCAGCAGCTCGCGAATGCACGCCGTCTTGTAGAACCAGTTGCGGCACGTCTCTTTGGCGTGGATGTTGACCTCGTCACTCGTGAAGTTCTCACCCAACGGCGTTGGCAGTGGCTGTCCGTTCTCATCCTCCGAGCCACGCGCCTTGATCCGCTCAAACACCAGGCGACCAAACGTGTCGAGGATGTCGCTGACCAGCACGAACGCCACTGGATACATTTGCGGTGCGGAGGACGTGTCGCTGAGCTGCTTGACACACTTGATGGCAATGCGAAGCGCCTGCACCTTGAGGTTTTGCTGCCACGCCTTCACCAGATCGGCTTCCATTTGCTTGATACGCGCCACGTAGTCTCGCTGCGTGATCTCCACGGTGTTGTCGCCGTTGTTTCTTGAGTTGTCGCTGGAAGAAACGGACGACTGGCGTCGCTCAAGCTGCTCCAGACGCGCACGCGTCTTGCGGATGACGTTGACGCCGTCGGCAGATGACGCCGCCGGGTCGTCGTCGCTTTCTTCCCGCCGCTTGTACTCGGTAGTAGACGCAGCGTACGAAATATCACCTGATACATGACACACACACCGTCAACAACGCAAGACGCTCCTACGATTAGTAGGTGGAACTTTACGTACTCTCAATGTCGCTGGTTTCCAGCATACTCTAGAGGATCATCCCTCACAGTTCCATCAGTCCACCGCATTAACCATCCATCAAAGATTTCTATAGAAGTAGACGTACCGCTTTGATCGTGAAGGTCTCGTCCGAGAGCTTGGCCAGCAAGCGATCTTTGTGGGCCGTCCACAACTGCTTCATCGTGCCGCTGTCGCCACTAGTGAATCCATTCCCCTTCCTGGATGACGACGACCTCGATACAGCAGCGTTGGTATCCACTGACGCCAGCGGCGCGTCTAGTGAGAGGCCCATCGCGAACGCGCCCAGTGGATCCAGCTCGCCTTCTCCCAGCGCCACGACCTCGGTCGGTCCACTAGACGGTCGCGACTTGCTCTCCTTCTCAACGCGTTTGATCTCTGAAGGCTGAGCAGCTACGACCGCCACTACTTCAGGCGTAGAGGTCACTTTCCCTTCAGTGTCATTTGACTTTGTCTGATCAGCACCAGCAGCAGGAGCTGTCGCCTTGAGCGGATGGAGACCCTCGACGTCCACGGGCTTCAACACCAGATCGTGCTCCGTAGGCGGCAGCGTACGCTGCGCGAGGCGCCATTTCGGCGACGCAGTCAACGGAGCAGAAGACGTATCCATCGCAGACGCTGCTATCTCACTCGTTGCGCTCGCTTGCCGTCGCTGTGCGTCCGTCGCGCTGCCCATACTCCTGCAGGCTCTCAGACTTTCCTTCCTTCTTTTTCCCCTTCAACCACGGCCGCCTGGGTATCTGAACCCCCTTGGCAAAGGAAACGTACTTAGTCGGAGAAGGTTAACTTTGTCGAGACTATCACTAGGTTCGTTTGTTGGTGCGAACTTAGTGGTGTAGCTGGGGGCGAGTGTTTGGGTTGCTGCGCGCCATTGGGGCTGCTCGAAGACAAGGAATTCGCTCAAAGCGACATCGAGGTGACACTTTGCCGCGCGTATATTGAGATCCAGACGACACCACGTGCCGCATCAAGTTAATTATCGGAATCGCGTGCATCTTCTGACCCCCACTCGACAACTCGCTGCTCCGTAACTGCTTTCTGTGAGGAGAGGTAAGGTGTTAACGCGGTTGACTGCATGAACTGATGGTGTGGTGCTGACGACTTTGTCCATGGCATAGTAAGATTGATACAGAATGTTCGG
The DNA here is from genome assembly GCA_023336355.1 of Pythium dissotocum. Classification (NCBI taxonomy): domain Eukaryota; phylum Oomycota; class Peronosporomycetes; order Pythiales; family Pythiaceae; genus Pythium; species Pythium dissotocum. Next base: position 98,351 of record JAADWY010000025.1, on the reverse strand, counting down.
CTCTACACAAGGAACGGGAGGAGGATTCTCCTTCGGTGCGTCTACTCCAGCGCAAGGGGCCGGCGGTGCGACGGGCGGTGGGTTTTCGTTTGGCGGTGGCGCTGCTGCCCCAGCAGCCTCGACCTCCAGCGGCTTTAACTTCGGAGGCGGCGCGACGGCCACACAGGCACCAGCGTCCAGTGGCTTCAGCTTTGGAGCGGCTGCTCCGGCTGCTGCGCCAGCGGCAGGAAGCTCCGGCTTCTCCTTCGGTGGTAACAACACAGCGACTGCCGCGCCTGCTGCCAGCTCGGGCTTTGGCTTTGGCTTTGGAGCTACGACGGCGACTGCTGCGCCAGCGACTGGCAGCGGCTTCAGCTTCGGTGGTGGCGCGACGGGAACCACGGGTACGACGGGAAGCACTGGCTTTGGTTTCAGCACTGGAGCTGCGACGGCCGCCAAGCCGTCGCTCTTCGGCACGACGGGATCGACCGCGCCGTCGACTGGCGGATTCGGATTCGGCACTGGCGCGGCTCCATCGACTGGATCGTCGCTGTTTGGCACAGGCGGAGCGACCGGAACGACGACTGGATTTGGTTTTGGCGCTGGTGCCTCGACGGCAAACGCGACGACGGGCTTCGGTGGCGCGTCCACCTTCGGCACTGCGCCTGCCGCCGTCACGACACCGGCGCCGATCATCATGGGTGGCGACGCGTCGGTGGCTCAGTTGAACGCCGTCAAGTATGCGTACGAAGACCCGATGCAGTCGCGGTTCAAGTTCCTCATGTACAACACCGTGGACCCGTCGCAGCGTCACCTGTACGTGCGTCCGTCGCACATTAGCGAGCGTCTGTGGGAGCAGGCCGAGCAGGACAACCCGGATCCGCTCAACTGCGTGCCTGTGCCGATCACGGGCTTCAAGGATCTGCTCAAGCGCATCCAGGTGCAGCAAGACTACGCCGACAAGTACAACACGTTCACGAACGACCTCCGAACACAGCTCAAGGACATGGAGAAGACCAGCCGCGCGACCGAGGAGAAGCTCGACAAGTGCCGGCATGAACACGTGCAGCTCGTCCACATGCTCACCAAGGTGAGACTCCACCATTGTCCTTATCAGCACAGGTTGCCTCGCTAACGTTTTGTCGTGTTTCGCAGGTCATGAAAGACATCGAGTTCCTGCAGAACTTGGGCAAGCCACTGCAGCGTGATGAGATGAACCTGGCGTACGTGCGATGTACTGAGCTGCTCATCTTCATCAGCTCTCACTGACATGTTTCTTGATGTGCAGGATGACGCTGAAGAAGCTGCAGGCTCTGCTCGACGCCCCTGGTCAGTACAAGGCGCGTCTCAACGATGCGATCGCGCTGCAGCGTATCCACGACGCGGCGGCCCCTGCGGCTCCTGCGAACCAGATGAGCCCCGCCGACATGCAGCGCATCTACGAGTTCCTCGACAAGCAGCGCCAGGGTCTGGAGCACCTGACGTCGATCCTGAACGACGATCTGGCCGACATCAAGCTCATGAAAGAGACCTGGCGCCGGTAAACTGAGACTCGGAGACGCTGGCACAATCACTGAGTGGACAAGCTATCCGCACACAACCCACAATCAATACTACGATCTTTTGGCCTGATGCATGCGTGTCGACTTCTCTCAGCAAATGTATTTACGTTAAGATCGCGACAATGCCGCGTCATCCGCACACAGCGACTCGCACTCATCCCTCTTCAACTGCATGGGTAGCTAGCTCCCCACACCGTCAGGAGAGAAGCTACAAGTGCAACATTCTACCGGACGCACGCGCATCTCTTCGATAACACGGATTTAGTGGAACGGGTCCACTGGGCCGTAGGTCTCGACGACGATCGGGGCCTCCTCGAACTGGTGGAGTGGTGGTGGCGACTCCAGGACCCACTCCAGCGACTGGTGCAGCTCTGGCACGATGACCTCATCGTCGTCGTTCTGTGGGGCGGCGGCGGCGCTGAAGGCGCGCGCGGCAGGGCGGAGCGCGACCGCTGGGCGAGCTGCTCATTGGAGAGATAGAGAGCACCACAGAAAGCGTCAGAATTCGATCCACAGAAAGGCGACAGAAGCGAAAGCGGGCAATTTGGACACCTGAAACAACGACGCATCTATTGCGCCGTCGTTCGCCGTCCGAATCTGCCCGCAAGACGTCATGTACGCACCGGTCTTGAGGGCGCGGAGGGTCTGCGTGATGAGGCTCATGTTGGTCTGACTGCGTTTGTGAGGACCGGCGGAAATCTGACGGGGTGGGTTAGAACGGTGAGTGGGCGGCGAGCGGCCTAAAAACCCCCAACACCCCAAGCCGGATAGACCAGTGACACAAAGACGCGCTCCTTCGGTTTGTGGGTCTTTGTGCTCCCCCTCAATCAACAACTCGGTCCACTCTCATCACGCAACCCAATTTCGCCCTCCTTCCAGTTTCTATTCCCTGTGCAGACCAGCTATGATCGACTAATGCAGGTTTTGACGAGTCTTCTATTGAGGCCTTGGACAGTACACTGTGTGGCTGTGCGCCGTGGATTCCCTGCCCCCTCGAGGCACGCGCCCGTGTGTGTGGGCTGTTTGTGTGAAGAGCTCAATCGATTCTTCAGCTCGACTCCAAGCCAAAAAGCAGACATCATGAGCGACAAGGTTGTCCGCTGGCACCGCCTTCCTTTCGGCCAGTTCATCAAGTACGAGGTGAACCGCCCAATGTTCCGCCCGTTCCTCGTCGGAGCGGCCGTCTCCTTCCTTCTCTTCGGCGTGCTGCCAACGCGTGGCGCGACGCGTACGTTATGCTTTCGAATACGGACAGATGGAGATTGCTAGATGCTCATGGCGATTTTTATGTTGGATATTTACAGAGGAGGATGCCGAGAAGTCCAAGTACTGGCAGCGCGTGAACGGCACGTTCAAGCACGGCCAGCACTAAGCGTCTTCGTGACTCTCCCGATACACACGCAGAAATGGACGTGAAGCGCGAGCTCTCCACACCATAGCGTTTGCTAGAAGCAGCGGATTCACACTAGACAGGCGTTGATAGCTGCGTATTCGTGGCCTCCTATCTACGAGCCGAGCCGAAGCGACGAGCGAGCATGGTGTCGATAACTCGCATCTTCATGAATGATGTTTTTCCTCAAGTATAAAATGCGCTTTCTGATCTTTCTCATTTGCGATTACTAGTATTGCACTGAAATCATCAAGCATTTCAACGCCACAGAAGCAATGCAACAAGCACGCGGCGCTTCATGATTATCAGTGGTGTATTAGAGCGAGGATGGCGAAAAGCGCACCCATAAAGATACCAAAAATGCACCCTCGACGCCCCGAAAATGCATCCTATTGACACGCTCGCGGGGACGAGAACAAAAAGGAAAAGCTATGGTGTTTCTAGACACGTCACTCGTCGGGTTCATGGTGTTGCTGGGTCGATCTCGGTCTGCTCTGTCGTGTGTGTGGCTCCATGCCAGTGGCGATAGTCTTCGGCTCAAATTCCGACGTCGGAGCCTACTGTAGTGTAGTGTACAGGCAACGGAGACGCTCGCAACAACGGGAACTCTCCGAGTTACTTGGCCGTGACGCTGGAGGCCTTGTCGCGCGCGATGAGCATGATCAAGATCACCAGCAGTATCAGCAGCGTGCCGATGATCGAGATCAACCAGAAGCTCCACCGCGTCGACTCGGCTTCGGTCATTTCCTCGCGGTATTTCTGGGCCCAGTTCGGCACGATCATGAGGTCGGGGCGTAATCGGTAGAGCTCTTCCTTTTCTCGCGGCGTGAGTCTTCGCATGATGCTGCGCACGGTCTTCTTTCGCTTCTTCTTGCTGCGCGGGGTCGCTTGTCGGTTCGCTATTGCGCTGCCTCCCTTGCCGTTCACCATGAGCGACTCGGACTCGCCGTCCATCATATCATCTTCGTCATCATCCACAAACTCTTCGTCCTGGTCCAGCACGTCCTCATCCCACTTGAGCCGTCGAGGCGGTTTGTTCTGTTGCTTCTTCACGCTGGTCTTCTCGATCGTCGAGTACGCCGAGATCGCCTTGAGCGCCGGCTTGAGCTTGGGCGTCTGGAAGTGCTTTCCATCGCCCTTCGAGGCATCCGGGCTGAGCTGCAGGCCGTCTCCGTCGGTGTCCAGGTCGTCCATCTTGTTCGAAGGGGACGAGCCGGACAGCAAATCGTATTCCGTGTCTCCCGCGACCAGCGCCTTCACCTTCGTGACCGAGCTCACGAAAGCCCCCGTGATAATAGTCACGGCCTCCAGCGGCGTGATCTTGATCGGACTCGAGGCGCTCGTCACAGGCTCCAGCGCCGCCAGTTCCTTCAGCTCACTCTCCAGACTGCGAGCGCGACGGTGGGCTTGGTCCATGGCCTGACGCGACACCTCGGGCGAGAACAGCGTCGGATCGACGTAATCTCCATCGCTGTCGTTCATGCCGAACTGCTTTGACAAGTCCGTCACACGCAACGGCGGTAGTGACGGCGGCACGGGTCGAGGCTTGTCCTTCTGCTCCACCACCACGACAACTTCGTCATAGTCGTCCTCGTCCTCGTCGTTCTCGGCAATCGGGTTCGGCACGCTCGCGTCCTTGCCCGACTTGACGTACGAGCCGCCGTTCGAGTACACGGGAAGCTGCGCCTCCAGGTTGTCGATCAAACTCGGCGAGTTGTGGCCATTTTGGTCGTCGTCATTCAGAGACACGGTCTCAAGTTGGTAGATGTCGGAGCCGGCGCCCATCATGGTCATACTACCTTCTCGGACCACACAAACGCCGGGGAAAACGTGGCTCTAGACGTGTATGTAGAATGCGTCTACGCGTGTGTCGTTGCCGTCGCCACGCGTGTAGGGAGCTGCTGCGTGGAGAGAGCGAGAGGATGCGGCCGAGGAGCTGCGGTACGTTGGTGTCCCCTGTGTCCTCACCGCTTGTTGTGTGGGAAGGCGGGTTTTGTCCACGATGTTGACTCTCCCATGATGTAATTTACGAGATAAGTTTCAAAAGCCTCCATTATCGCATAAACGTAAACACCTTTTGCAAAAAACGACTCAAAAACAAAATGGGATTTGACGAGAGATGATGGTTTATGCAAAAATGGAGGTCGTTTTGACAAAGATTACTTGCACTGCGAAAGTCCGCGTGTCTCGCTTCAGAGTGTGTGTTAGTTGATCTCTGAGTCTGAGTGCAGCATCAGAAATGAGGTACCCGCTCAGATTGTGGCGCAATGCTTCGTCGTCCCATCGCCAGCGATGAGCTTCCTGGTCGGCAGTGCTGACGTGCGCGTGTGACCAATGGGCGGTGAACCGCAGTGTTGCGACTTGATCGTGGGTGAAGCGCAGTGCTCGTTGTGTATGATGTTGCAAGATGTGGCCTTCTAATGGATTCCCTGCTACTGTGAGGAGCTCCATGCTTGTTTGTCAATAAAATTGGAGGAAGGCACCTCTGTTTGCTTGCTCTCAACCAAGAAACTGGTCAAAACACATAGACGAGTCCTTCGCCGATGTGTGCGCCAACGACGGTGCCTACGCCAGGGCGGACGAGCGTGCCGACGGCGGCGCCAACAGCACCTCCGATGATAGCGCGATACATGATACGGGCGTTGCTGCTGGTCACGCGGAGGGAAACCCCAAGCGCATAGACCGATGCGAGGATTCCTGGCGTGAGCCGCGAATCGGCCGTGTTGCTCTCGTCGTTGCCGTTGCGCAAAAGCTTCTTCGCCTCCTTCTTCCTCAACTTTCTGTAGCTACGCACGAAAGCTGCAGTCGTGGAAGTCGTCTACCAGAGACCATGCTACTGTTAGTGAAGGAAACTCACCGAAAGATCAAATCAAAGGATTCAGAAGCGTACCGCGCAACGAGAAAGATGGCGAAGTAGGAGAGCACATTAGCTCGCACCCCAGTCTTCAAGATGAGAAGACTAGCCGTCGCATTGCTGCCCGTACGCATGGCCTTGCGCACGGCTGATTTGCTCACGTCTGCAGTGCAGCGAGTATCCCAAACAGGCCTCTTGCTACCGTCTCCTCTTCAAGTCAGCAGGGATTTGCCACCCTACCTTTAATGAGCTTGTCGACGAGCTGTGGACGCAGATGCGCGATCGCGATGTTCTCAAGCGTGCGCAGACACGTCGTGTAGCTGAGCGCCGTGGCGAGGTGAGTCACGTAGAGGACTGCGTGATCGTTGAATGAAAGCGGCGTGGGCTCGTCCTCCTCCTTCTTCTTCTTCGTTACGATCTTGCCATCGGCAGTGCTCTCGCTCTTCTTCAGGTTTTCTTCGTCCGAGTCATCGAATCATCATCATCGTCCCTCTTTTTCTGCGTTGTTGACACCACCAACGAATACGCGCCCACGATGGCGAAAGACTTGAGCGCCGTCAGCGAGACGTCGGGGTGCTGAAAGTGTCGGTAGAACGGCTTCCTGTCCGCCAGATAAAGCTTGTGCGCCGCGACGCTCATCGCGTTTAAATTAACTGCGCTGATCCTACGAGACGACTCGGTGGCGGCGGATGGAGAACGGAGAACTGGCGTTGACTTGCCGGGCTGTGGGGGTTCACAACTTGTGAATGAAAAGCAACCAAAACGAGATATCTCGCTTTCGACGGTACCGCTGATTAGCAAAATGATCGTAAACATTGACTTTCAAGGGTGGAAAGTGAAAGATAAACTCCGTTTTGCCCATGTTTTAGGATAATATCACACAATACCTGGCCAGACTGGATGCCACGAGGAAAGAGTGCATGCTTGCACGCTTTAGGATTCCTAGTTCGGTGGACTCGGCGTCTTCTTGCAGCCCTTGCCGCCGACGAGCTTGAGGCACTTGGTGCTCGGGTAGATGGACAAGACGTTCACCATCACAGACCAACACAACGCGAAGGCCACGTACACGACCGTGAACGCACCCATGAACTTGCTCTTGCCTCCCGTGCGCTTGAGCTCCTGGGTCTGCGCCTTCTGCGCTGGCAACAGCGGCAGCCAGAGCAAGCCAATCAGGTTCATGGCGTAGCGGATCACCATCACGTACGTCACTTCCATGCGTACGTGGTGAGTGTCCATGACGATGTCTTTATTAGACACATCGAACGCAGCGTCCACGTTCTTGGTGATGGTCGACGCGAACGGCGACGACAGATTGGAGACCGTCGTGAGCAGTCCGTACACGGCGCTTTCGTTGCCTTCACCCGCCAGCTCCACTACGACGTACGTGGAGATGATGAAGCCAACGCCGTTGGGAAGGAACTCAAGGATCGGCGCGCCGAGCCAGAACCACTGGGTGCGAACGACGTCCCACGTCGTGAGGAACACGACGACGCTGTCGAGACACGTGATTAGTAGCAGCGTGATAGCGTGCATCCACCGCCAGTTCCACTGCAATCCCCACTTGCCAGTGGCGTACAGCGTCAACGCGAAGACCACGTTACCCAGGATCGCGAAGATCTTCTCGTTCAGCGGCGTGACCTTGGCCCAGTACTCCTGCATGGGTGAAGCTGGTGTCGCTGTGAAGGACTCGAAGATACCAGAAAAGAACTTGTATGCGATGACCTGGTACATGGCACGCTGCTGGAGCAGGTTCCAGAATTCGGACAAGTAACTCGTGATCTTGACGCCTGGGTGTTTGTGCTCCTTGATGAAGAGCCACGTGATGGGGATCACAGGCACACAGAAGACCGCGAGGATCAGCATGAGCTGCGGGAACGATAGCGAGAAGCTGAAGTCGCCGCCGTAGTCCTCGCCGTTGAACGCAAAGCCCGTTAGGACGTTCGCCAGCGTCGCGAAGATCGTGCGCACCATGTAGATCGTGGTCTGTGTCTTGCCTCGCACGGCCTCCGGCTCACGCTGAGCCAACTCCACGACGACGCCGTCGGCCGCGACGTCAGCTCCGATGTATCCGACGGCTGTGAGCATCATCATGATGATGAATTTGCCTCCACGGTCCGGCGCGGTGTGGTCGATGCCCTCTTCAATCTGCTCGGGCGTCCACGCGTCGTGGGGGATCTTGACCAAAGCCCGGTCCTTGTAGTACGGATCGCCAGCATCCATGCAGGCCATGACGAGGAGCATGGACACACACACCGTCCAGCCGAGCATCATGAACGGACGACGACGGTAGCCGAAGATCGGGAAGCAGTCCGAGATGATGCCGTACACGACCTTGAACGACCACGGCATGGTCAGCAGCACAGTGGCCGACACGATCTGCGTGCCTTCCATGTTGAGGTACTGCTGCAGGAACGGGTAGATCGTGCCTGGTAGAGTGCCCAGAAGCATCCCCACGGCTGCGTACTGCGCAAGGAGACCGATGTACTCTCTGCTCCAGATATTAGGAGCTCCCCCAGCGCGAAGAGCTCCTTCTTCGAGCTCCGACTCGGTCGGAGGCGTCTTGACGTCGACGAAGCTGCCTTCTTTGGGTCGTGAGACGGACGAGAAGTATGAAACCCGCTCGGCGATGTCGCTCTTGATGTCGAAAGCCACCATGTTGTGAAGATCTGAGTCGCTGGGATGGAGGAGGAGGTGTGCGTACTAGAACGCAGCCTTGAAAGTGAGCACTCGTCTTGCATGTCCACGGTTGCTGGGATCTCGTGGTATCGATAGAAATCAATGGTGGCGGATCGTCATGGACGAGGCTCTTCGCACGTACTTGAGCCAGTCGAAATCTGAGAAACGTGTTTTTTGGTCGCGCTGCAACACTGAGAATGGCACGTCGTGGTGGACAATTGAGTCCAAATGGTCGACTCACGTGCCTCGCAATGTAGACATGAGAACGCAGGGCGTGCTTTAGGAAATTTGCCGTTGTATTTAACGACACGCGAGTGTTTCGTACCCTTCCGTTTAGAAGCCAAGCGTGATGTTTTTCACCCAGCGTCGCACCAATAATGGTGCCAAGACCCGGGCGGATGAGCGTGCCGACGGCTGCGCCAATGCCACTCGTGACCACAGCGACACCTGAACGTGCATTTTTGGACGTGATTCGTAGAAATGACATCGTTGAGACCTCGAGCTCCTCCGAGTCATTCTTCTCTTCGTCGTCATTGTGCGAGTGCTTCTTGTCCTGGGACTTCTTGGACGCCTTGTATCGCTCTACGAGGATGCAGACCACTTGATACGCCTAGAAAATATTGCACTGTGAGGACTTCGTTGTTTGTTGCTGGTTCGATCACAATGCTGGACGTACCTCTTCGATTAGGAAGATGGACACCTGGCCAAGGATGCTAGCTCGGATCCCCGTCTTGAATATGAGCACACCCGCCGCATACCGACTATGCGTGCGCGTGAACTTGCGTATCGCCGACTTGCTCATGCCTACAGGGGGCCGCACATCATGCAATTAGTCTTCTGTTGCCTCTCCACACTAAGAAGATCATCATGGCCGTACTGTTGACGAGCTTGCTGACGACTTGCGGACGTGAGTACATGGCCGCGATCTCCTCGAGCACGCCAAGGCACATTTTGATGCTCAGTGACTTGGTGAACGACGTCACGAACTCCAGTCCATAGCGGTTCATCGGTGGTTTGCCCTGCTTCTTCTTCTTATCATGCACGTCGCCTTCCTCGAGCGTGTCCAGCTCATCAACATGTCTATCGTCACCACCACGCAATGGCTCATGGTTCTTCTCGCGCTGCTTCTGACTCCGCGTCGTGCGCAAGTAGCTGCAGACGACCTTGCCCGCTGACGTCGCAGCCACGAAGACGATCTCACGCGAGCCGTAGCGCTCACTGATGGACTTCACGTCCACTGCGTAGTGCTTCTGTGCCGCCACCACACTCATGCTCAACGAGTTGTCAACGACGTATCTCCTCGTCCAGGAAGCTTTCGTTTCCAGTGGGAATGTCGGTGTGGATCCTTCCGATTTTTCCGAGTGTTGACACCTATGTGAATGCATGTCGTCTGAAGTGAAGTGATCAAAAGCGACGGATTCTGATTGCTTGCAGCCAACGAACTTGATAGAGGGATGATGACAGGGAGCATCAATCAGCTTGGCTTCCATAAGAGGCTGGCAGGCAATGCGTCGCACCACGGAAGCATTGGCCTTGGTGTCGTGGACGATTGTAATAGCTGCGATAGAGAGCTCCTCTGCAACACGCACTGGATGGGCGACACGGGTGACGTTGTGTCACGGTGGCGTAACGCAAGAAAGGGTGTATTGCACTTGACGGTGTATGGTTCCTCCTCTTCTCTCCTCCTCGCTTTAGATGACGTAGGCGATGGTGTCACCCAGCGTCGCGCCGATGACAGTGCCGAGGCCTGGGCGGATGATCGTACCAACCGCAGCACCGAGGCCTCCGGTAAGCACCGCAAGACCCGAGCGGCGAGCGTTCTTGGCCGTGATGCGCAGGAACGACGCCGCCGAGACGTCCAGCTCGTCCTTCTTCTCGCCCTTCTCGTGGTCGCCGTTACGCAGGTGCTTCTTCTCACCGGCCTTCTTCGACGCCTTATATCTTCGCACGAGAATGAGGATCATTTGGTGCGCCTACAAGACAACGAGCGTGGTGGTGAGAGACCCGCGGTTACGGGCGGAAGGAAATGAGATGGTGCTACCGTACCTCCTCGACCAGGAAGATGGAGATGTGGCCCAGAATGTTGCTTCGCATGCCCGTCTTGACGATGAGCGCACCCGCCGTAAAGCGACTGTGTGTGCGCATGAACTTGCGCGTCGCCGACTTGCTCACGTCTGTCATCCATCATCATCCACATACACGTCAGCCATCTACCTCTCATACCATAAAGCTCCTCTTAATCCTCACCTTTGACGAGCTTGCCCACGACCTGCGGTCGCAAGTACGCGATAGCGATCTCCTCGAGGATGCGCAGACACGTCGTGATGCTCAGGGACTTGGTGAACGACGCCGCGCACGCAATGCCGAACTCGTTGGCCGTCGGCGGCGTGAATTCGTCCTTCTTCTTCTCTTCGCCGTCCTTGGCGCTCTTCTTGGCCGCGCGCTTCTTGAGCTTGTCCATGACGGCGTCCAGATCGTCGTCCGCATCCTCGTCAGTGTCCGTGTCGTCTTCGTCGTCGCTTTCCTCGAGCTCCAGCGACGCGATGAAGCCGTTGAACACCATCAGTCCCTGCATCGCCACCGACCGCACGGCCGTGATGGTGATGTCGCGCGACTGGAAGTGCTTGTAGAACGGCTTCTTGTCCGCCAAGTAGTGCTTATGCGCCACGACACTCATCTTCGCTAGCTAGAGATCTCGTCAGACAATGCACACGCACACACACGCCTCACCAATACGTCGGTCGCGCGCGAAGAAGTTTTTACTTCCGCTCGAGGATTGGCTTGGATCCACGAGCGTTTCCGGACGGGTGTAGCTCCTGACGAGCAGATGGCTGGGTCTACATCCGGAACGCTACCTTCGTGCAACCTTCGCGTCACATTCAGTAGTGGACCGGATGGTCACATTCAGTAGTTTTTAACCGGATGGTTTGACTGGCACCTTCGTACGACCTTCGTGCAACCTTCTGAAACTGTTTACATGATCGCTGTAATCACCCTAGACCCCCGATGACCAGGGAGCTCTTGAAGTTGGGCTGGTCATTGGCCGTTGATGAAACATTGCCGCCTGTCCGGTCCCTGTATTTCCATTCTCACAATCCCCTCGTGCTTCAGAAACCCCCTCTCCTTTTACAAGACACATCATGGACTCTGCTGCTATCGCGCGCGTGTTCAAGCAGGACGCCGTCGCCGGCCGTGTGGCGCTCATCACGGGCGGCGGCTCGGGCATTTGCCAGGAGATCGCCATCAAGCTGGCCGAGTACGGCGCCAAGGTCGCCGTCATGGGCCGTCGCGAGGCCATGCTGCAGCAGACCGTCGACATCATCAAGAGCAAGGGCGGCCAGGCCATGTACGTCACCGGTGACGTGCGTAACGAGAAGAGCGCGGCCGAGGCCGTGCAGAAGGTCGTCGCGACCTTCGGCAAGCTCGACGTGCTGGTGAACGGCGCGGCTGGTAACTTCTTGGCGCTCGCCGACAAGCTCTCGACCAACGCGTTCCGCACGGTCATGGAGATCGACACCATCGGCACGTTCAACATGTGCCGCAACGCGTTCGAGGCGCTCAAGCAGAGCGGCGACGCGTGCATCGTCAACATCACGGCCACGCTGCAGCTGCCTGCGACGTGGTACCAGGTCCACGCGTCGGCCGCCAAGGCCGCTGTCGACAGCGTCACGCGCACGCTCGCGCTGGAGTGGGGAACGTACGGCATCCGCGTGGTGGGCGTCGCGCCTGGTCCAATCGCCGACACCACGGGCACGCAGAAGCTCTCGGGTGACGTGGACCCTGCCCAGGTCGAGGAGTTCCTCAAGTCGGGCATCCCGATCGGCCGTGCCGGCACCAAGTGCGACATCGCGGCCACTGTGCTGTTCCTCGTGTCGCCAGCGGCGTCGTTCGTCTCGGGCGACACGTTCATTGTGGACGGCGCCAACTACCTGTTCAAGCCGCCAGTCATGTCGCGCGAGACGCTCACGGGATGGTCCAAGGACATGGAGCAGAAGTCCCGCAAGGCGCCAAAGGCCAAGCTGTAAACTGCTTCCTTACTGCTAGTCGCGAGTAGTCTCCTCAAGCTACGTACGTCTGGCTACTATCAATACGCAGGTAGGAGTCGTTGGTGTCGTAGTGCTTATCCGTAATAAAAAGAAGTTATCGATCAGTCTAGGATATGAAATCGTCATGAGGCCTTTTATAGCCCTTTAGGACTCTGTCGGCACTGGCGTTGGCGAAGGAACAGGCAGTGGCGTGTCCGGCACCGACGGCTTGAAGGTGTTGTTCATTAGACGGCCACTGTGCCGTCCGCCCATGAACGTGGGGATCGACTCCAGTGGGATGCCGTGCGATTGCAAGATCTGCAGCACCTTGTCGCCTTCCTTCAGCACCTGGATCTTCTCACGCGTCTCAGCGTCGATCAGATGCGAGATCATCTTCCACACGCCGGCGAAGATCATCGGCGCGTTGATGAGGTACAGGCGGTGGAGCGTCTCCGGGTAGTAGAGCTGGCCGACATCAAAGATTGGCTAGAGAACAACAACATCAATGTCAGATCTTTGTTCAGCGAGTGGTGAATAGACAAAGTGAGTGAATTCTTACCTTGAGGTAGTTGACGACCGAGCGCGAGGCGTGCTTCATGCCCAGACCCTTGAGGTCGACGATGCAGATGTGCTTGTACACGCGACGGTCGAGACGCTTGGAGATCGCGGCCTTCTCCCACTGGATGCGCTCCATGTACTGGAGACGGTGCGGCATGAGCTGCTCGAGGGCGCTGAACTCCTTCGTGAAGCCGTCCAAGTTGATCTCCGCGATGCGGTCGACAGCGATGAGGTGACCTTCATTGTCTTCGCCGTACATCATGCCCGGCCAGTAGTCGTAGAAGACCTTGCACTGGTCCAGTTCCCGCGCGAGCACGGTCTCCGCATCCATCGTCTTGCGCCACTCGACGACGCGCTTGGCCTCGGCCAGCGTCTGCTGCATGCGCGTCTTCTTGTTGTTGCGGAAAGCGCGCGCCACACGCACGTAGAACTCCTCCGTGCAGGTGTCGCCAAACTCCTTCTTCACCGCGTCATAGTACTGCTGGTCTTCATTGGAAAGTGGCTGCGCTTCGTCGTTGAGGTGGGCCGACATCTTGAGCAGCTAGGACGCGCTGGAGTCCGAGAGGGTGCTTGGAATGCAACTGCCGACGAGGAGCCGAAAGAGGCAATGAGTTGAACCACGGACCGTCGTGATGCCGTGTCAGACCAGAGCTTGTGGCCGTGAGGCTCGCTCTCTTCCTCGTCCCACATCTTTTTGAATGGTACGTACACAAAAAGGGAGGCTGTCTTACGAGCTCAGATCGGATCCGCCATCTTTTCCTCCTGCTCATCGCTATTTTTGAGCATTTCTCCGAGAAAGGCAACAGTCAACGTGATGTGATTGGTGGATTGGTGCTCGTGCGGGCCTTCTGATTGGCTGAACTTGAAAATCACTCTCAAGTTGAGAGTCTTAATGCAGGCAGCTCCGAAATCTTGGCGCCTGCGTATCCGAGACCGAGCGTCTGCCTTTGCCGGAAGCGAGCAATGCAGTGGCTGAATGGAGACGAGATGTTAAGAGAGGCTTGATGAAACTAGACAGAAAGCTCGGTCGGAATGAAGGAAAATCCACTCGGAGTAGCTCCGATTTCAACCTAACTGCCGCGATCTCGACTACTTCGGAAGTGGCTTCTCCGTCTCTCTCTATTGAATCTAGGCACGGGTGACTTCCCAGTCCTGCACCGTGCGCTCGAGCGCGTCCTCTGGGGGCGTGTCGAATGGACCCGTTTCTGCAGGAGACATAACAAAAGGTGAGAACGAGTTGCTCTTCTTGATGACTCGGGCTGCAGAATCGTACCTGTTCGTCGTGGGGTGTGACGCTCCTTGAGAACGTCTGGCTTCGGGATGATCGTGCCCGTCTTCTTGGCCACACGGACCTTTTCGCCATCATCCAGGTAGCGGATGGCAACACGCGTTGGCTCGCCCACCGACGGGTCCACCAAGTTCACGTTGCTGTAGTGCACTGGGCCAGGCGCCAGGTACGAGCGGCCCGAGGCAGCAGGCGTCTTCTTCACGTAGCGGTTGTGCTAATACCACGCAATTGCAAACGCTCCATCAGTCCTCGGTACATCAATCATCGCCACCATCAAATGTTTGATGCAAATAATACCATGTTGATGTTCTCGACGATGACCTTGTTCTGGTCACGGATCACCGAGACCACCTGGCCCTGCTTGCCCTTGTGCGGACCATTGATGATCTCGACCTGCATCAATCGCAACAAAAGCAATGCAATCGCACCGTTAGTGTGTCAATATTCACATCAATCGTCACGAAATCGGATTCCGTTCTAGAAATCCAGAAAACCACGCACCAGATCACCACGGAAGATGTGCCAGGTCTTGATGATATCAATGGCCTTGGACTTTCGTCGTGGGCCCTGCTGGAACGCGAACGGGATACGCGCCGTCATGTTGCTTCGCCTTGTTTCCTTGGTGCTGCACGCTGAAGAGCTCCTTCCGCCAGCCACAATTCCAACAAGCGCCAACAATCCACCGGTCGGCAGCTCAAAACCTCAAAACCTCACCTCCATCTAAACAAATCACTCAAATAGAAGACCCTACCGCATCCAGGCGGGTTTCAACCCACCCGATCAAAATGGGTCGACTGGAAATGGGTTGAGGACCCGTGTGGGCGCGTGTGGGTCGTGCTATGCGAGAGCCACCAGAACCTTCGTGACGTGTGGGACCGAAGACTAGGAGAGCTATCCACGACGAAGAGCTCAAGAAGATCAAAGACAGAATGGCGGACGTTGAGGTGAAGGAAGTGAAGGTGAAGAAGGCGGCCAAGGCCGAGGAGAGCGAGGGCGTCGCGCCGCCACCAGCGCCAGAGGATGTCGCGGCCATGTTCGACCTGTCGCTCAAGAAGAAGAAGAAGAAGAAGGTGAAGAAGGACAAGAAGGACGACGAGGAGGAAGGCGAGGGCAACGACGGCGCCGACGAGGAGGCCGCTGCGGCGTCCACGACGACTGTCGGTGCCGGCGGCGTGCTGGTGCAGGACCCAGCCACGTACTCGTACCAGGACGAGCTGCTCGCGCGCATCATGTCCAAGCTCCACGAGAACAACCCGGAGCTGTCGAACCGCAAGCGTCTCACCATGAAGCCGCCACAGGTTATGCGAGGTACGAATGGGTTACATTTCTGCGGTTGTATGCGCGCAAGACACTGATGGGGGTATGGTTTGAACAGTGGGTACGAAGAAGACGCTGTGGGCCAACTTCCCGGAGATCTGTCAGATGATGAACCGTAACCCGGAGCACGTGCTGCAGTTCACGCTCGCGGAACTGGGTACGGAAGGCTCGATCGACGGCAGCCAGCGTCTCGTGATCCGAGGTCGCTTCGTGCCAAAGTACATCGAGTCGCTGCTCCGTAAGTACATTACGGAGTACGTGACGTGCCAGATGTGTCGCTCGCCCAACACGACGCTCACGAGAGACAGCGTCAGCAGATTATACTTTGTCCACTGCCAAGAGTGCGGCTCCTCGCGTTCCGTCTCGGCCATTCGCACGGGTTTCCACGCCGCCACGCGTGCCGACCGTAGAGCGGCTCGTAAGTAAGCGCGCGACGCGACGCTGGCTCAGCGAGGGGGTCCAGGGGCGGTGTAGTAGTACCCGCCACTGACACACAAGCCCACCGCCAGGCCACAAGCAAGTAGGATCCGGTAGAGAGAAGGAGAGAGACAGAGTGTACGCTGGTCGGTCGAGGAGGTCGAGGAGATGCAGAGGAGATGCAGAGGAGTCCGTGGCCCACGCCGTTCTTTATGACGAGAAACAGAGAGATGCGAGGGAGTGAAAGAACACCGAGTCTACTGATTGATTGCAACGTTTTTGTTTATCTCCAAAATCTCTATGATCGCTTGGCCTTCTGCCCCACCACACGACTATTACCGCCGCCCTTACGCGAGATCGTGATGTGGCGCTCCAAGCCTTCACCCACACTCACGTGGTGCAGACCGAGGCGTTCGGCGCAGTCGTGGGCAAGTAGACGCTCAAAGCCGTTGAGGTTCGGGTCGAGGTGCATCACCTGGGAGCTGTCGCCGGCCTCGTATGCCTCGATCTTCTTCACGAGCGAGTGGTTGCTTCCCGTGGAGATGCCTGGCTTCTGGTTGACTGTAGCCTTCGCCACTGGCTTGGCCTGGGCAACAGGAGCCGCGACGCGAGCCTGCTTGGCGACAGGCGGACGAGTATCGTCACCGCTGCTGTCCGACTCGGAATCTGAGGAAGACTCCGCCTTTCGCTTAGGTGCTGCGACTGGAGCTGGCGTCTTCTTCACTGGCGGCACATCGTCATCGTCAGAGTCCGATTCCGACTCGGATGAGATCTCCGTAGCGACAGCAGTCTTGACCGCAGGTCTAGCCGCAGCCACGGGTGCTGCGGGCTTGACAGTGACAGGTCGCTCGTCCTCGAAGGAATCGTCATCACTGTCACTGTCGGACTCGGAGCTCAGCTCTGTCAGTGGAGCGTGCTTCACTGGGCTCGTCTTCTGCTTCATTGCGACGAACGCGGCCTCGACGATGGCCTGCTCGGCATCCTCAACGCTGTCGTTATCGTCGTCTTCCTCCTCTTCGTCGCTCTCCGACTCGCTGGGCAAGTCATACTTTGGCACACTCTCCACGTACGAAAGACCAGCGAGGGCCGCAGCCGCTGGCTGCTCATCCTCTTCTTCATCGTCTTCGTCCTCTTCACTCTCAGAGCTCGAGTCTTCCTGCTTATTGGTTTGAATGATGGCCGACGGTTTCTCGTCTTCGTCGTCTTCATCGTCAGACGACTCGGAATCACTTGGGAGATCGAACTTTGACACGCTCTCGATGTAGGCGGCAGGGGTCGCGACGGCAACAGCAGCCACAGGAACAGGCTTGGTCTTGGTCTCCACCTTCACCTTTTTTGGCTGTGGTGGCGTAGCAGCTTGAGCGGCCTGATTGGGCGTTCGGGTGTGGTTGCGCAGGCTCTTGAACTGATGCACCGAGGCATCACACGACTCACAGTAGGGCACAGCACAGTCCGCACACTCCACGGCAGACGCATTCTCCTCGCATTCGCCACAGACTGGCGTCGTCGTCAACGATGGCAGTGGCTCCTGTGTGTGGGAGCGCATGACCTTGGGGCGGTGTACCATGGTCTTGCACTTATCACAGTACTTGGCGTTGTCGCAACCTCCACAAACCCACGTCGCGACGCCTGGCTTCTCGCATTCGATACACGTGCGATCAGTGTCCACAGACGCGGCGGCGACCACTGGCATAACAGCCTTCTTCCCAGCCTTCTTCGCCGGCTTCACGACAGTGGCTGGCGTAGCAACCACAACTGGAGCCACGGCCTTCGATGCCACTGCTACTGTTGGCTTCGCGACTGGAGCAGCATGGCCAGGCTTGGTCTCGTGGACGTACGCACACTGGTCACCACGCGCACAGCGGCCAGCAGCGAAGAACGAGCACGTGGAGGGCTTGCTGGATGGTGGTGGCGGTGGTGTGTTCGTGTGCAGGAACGCGCAGTCGTCTCCTTTGGTGCATCGTCCCGCCAGGAAGAACGAGCACTGCGCGGGGATGCTCGCAGGCGTCGGTGGTGGCAGAGGACCGGCACCGAGCACGTGGGCAAAGCGACACGTTGCGCCCTGCAGACAGTTTCCCTTGGCAAAGTTCCGGCAGATCGAGGCCTTTGGGATGCCGCTGATGTCGTCGCCCGACACGACAGCAGTCACCACGGCAGGCTTGCTCTTCTTCGAAGCCGCCGCCACGACCGTCGGCACCTTCACCGCCGTGGCGCTGGATCCGTCCATAGGAGCGTGCCAGTATCTAGTCGCAACAGCAATATTCATTAGCAATCCATCCAAATCCAATCAGCTCTCTATACGAAACGCAAACGTACTTGCACTGGTCGCCCTTGCGGCATTTGCCCTCCTGGAAGCTTCGGCACGGACGCGTGGTCTTGGCAAACGCGCGCACGTGCTGCGCGCTGATGGTCTGTCCGTCTACGATCGCTCCGTTGGCCGCAAGAGCCGCTCGCTGAGCAGCGCGCGTGGACGCGAACACGACGTGCGCGCCGCCCTGCTTGTCCAGCTTGACGCGCAGCAGCTTGCCCTGCGCTGCGAACAGCGTCGCAAGCGTGGCCTCCGTGGCGCCAGGCGCCAGGCCCTTGACCGCCACAGAGGTCTCCTTTGGGTCCGCTGGCATGATCTTCGCGTCCGCCATTGTTGTGCTTGGAATCAAATCTGAGTTGAGTTCTTCGATTTGTTTGCGTTGGCGTCCAAGTGTTGGTGTTGGCGCTTTCCGTTTGTTGGTGCCACCAACGAATTGGAGTCAAAGGACGAATGGACATCAACTATGCGATTTCAGAGGATTGGTATTCTGTAACGGAGGTAAGTTAGCATTGACGGCAACGTTGCCAGACGCAAGAAGGTCAATCGGTGAAAATGGCACGGAAACGAGCGACCAAGCGCAAGGCCGACGAGGGCAAGGAAGAGGAGGACAGCGAGGTTGCGAGTGGCACCGACATTAACACTAACGGTAGCAATAGCCCCGCCAAAGAATCGCCGGAAACGGCATCCGAGGGGAACCACAATGGACAAACTAGCATCGACGAAGTGCTTGTTGACCGTCAGAATGGCGCAATGGAAAGCGACGCCAGCGCCAATATCAGCGAGGACTCTGACGCAGCAGAGCCCCGCAACAATGGCTCCATGAACGGCTTGCGTATGGAGACACTAGAGGAGCACGCAGGAGACGAGGAGGAGGACGAGGAAGAGATTCTGGTGGTGTTGGAGCTCGCCGATTTCAAGAACCATCCGATCCTGGACGACTACAAGTCGATCACCGTCGAGGTAAGCGACCTCAGCGGTTCATTATGACGTTTGACACAGCACTGACGACCTTGTGTGGTGTATAGGGACTCGACACAGCCAAGCCGACACTGCATATTGGCGAGTATTCGCTCCATGGCCAACTAGAGGAGGCAGTCGGCACGCATTTCTTCTACGACACCAAGAACCGCACGGAGAAGAACGAGTATCGCTTTACGGGACAGACCACCAAGAAGATCAAGTTCACGATCGCGCCGCCCGATGAATACCACTAATAACTTCGCCACCGCCACCACAAGAGTCGATTTTAAACAATTCATTTTGCACAGTTCCCACTCTACCAGTAGGTCCCAAGCCAGCCAGAAGCTACTACTACGAGCGTAGAAAGTCTCCGTTGTGAGCTGAGAAAGATACTGGTGAAGCGGTCGCCGATGAGGACGGACAGCTCAGCCATTGCGCAGTTAACGGTAGAGCTGCTCGATGGCGAGGTTGTGGGCGATCTCGAACTCCCACTTGTCGCCGTTCGCGAGCAGCTTGGCCTTGTCGTAGAGCAGCTCCTCGTGGGTCTCCGTGGCGAATTCGAAGTTCGGGCCCTCGACAATGGCGTCCACCGGACACGCCTCCTGGCAGAAACCACAGTAGATGCACTTGGTCATATCAATATCGTAGCGGGTGGTACGACGAGCGCCATCCGCACGAGGTTCCTATTTCCATGGGAAAAACAACAACAATACAGTCAGCATGCGCGTCAAAATGCCACCGTACTTCTACAGAAATGACCACTCACAGCCTCAATCGTGATGGCCTGGGCAGGGCAGATGGCCTCGCACAGCTTACAGGCGATGCATCTACAAAAAACCAAAAACCAACTTCATCAGTTTCCGCATAATCGCCATCAGCATAAATATCGTTTGACGTACCGCTCCTCGCCGCTCGGGTAACGGCGCAGCGCATGCTCGCCACGGAAGCGCGGGCTCAACGGTCCCTTCTCAAACGGGTAGTTGATGGTCGACTTCTTCTCCAAGTGGATCTCCCACGCGAGCCACGTCGCACGGAAGATCTCGCCAAGGAAGAACATGTTGGCGGCCTTGTCCACGAGCTCGTTGAGCGACGGCTTCTTCTGCTCGTCCTCGATGGCCTTCTGCAGACCCGACGAGAACTCACGCACGGTCATCGTGAGCGTGGCAGGAGACGCCTGGCGCGACGCGGACTTGGCCGTCACGGCCACGGAGCGGCGCAGCATGATGCTCATATTGCGACGGAGTGTTTTGGCGGTGCGGACTTCGTAACCTCAGAGGGCGGCTGAGCTGCCGGACCAGAGAATCGTAGCCGCACATGACGGGTCGACCGACGACGACTGGACCACCCACAACCGCAAAACCCGTGACCCGTTTTGGTGGTCCAGACCCCCAGTACCGATAAACAAACCGGTATGAAAACCTCATGCGGTTTTAATAGGATCAGTTCGGATAAACGGATTTAAGAGGGTACGCCCAGGCGCGTGGTGATCGAATCGCGAGGAAACATCCGGGCAAGTGGTTGGACGAGTCGATTGGAAGCCAACGACGCCATCTCTACGCGCTCTATTCACAGCACCATGGCCGCCGCTAACAGCCCGTTCGTGCTCTGCAAGGTACATACACGTCTACGTGTGTACGTCGTGAAGTTGCGCGTGAAATCTGACTGTCTGGAGCTGTCTGTGTCGAGTAGATCCGTCAGCCGATCAGTCTGCTGCCATGCCACATCGGCGAGTCGCGCGTCGGAATTGACCAGGAGATGACGGCGCTGCTGATGCAGTACTCCGATAAGCTGCAGGGCGTGATCCTGTCGTTCAGCAACGTCAAGCTGGAGAGACCTGCGGGCTTCATCATGAACGAGCAGCCGTACATCCACTGCAAGGTCGTGGCCGACGCGCTCGTGTTCAAGCCGCGCGAGGGCATGACGCTGCAGGGCGTCGTCAACAAGATCGGCAGCAACCACGTGGGTATGCTGTTCGCGGGTGTGTTCAACGGCTCGGTCGCGGCCTCCGAACTGCCGCTGGGCTACGTGCACAACTACGCCCAGGACTCATGGTACGTCTTCATAACTCTATCATCAGACGATGGATTAACGAGGTATTAACGCGTTTTGTTTGCGTTGATTAGGATGGGTGCGGACGGTTCGTCGATCTCGATGGACGACACCGTGGAAGTCACGGTCGTGCGCGTGCACGTGGCTGGCGGCATGATCGCCATTGAGGCGTCGATGCGAGCAACAGCGACCCAGTCCAAGGCCAAGTCTCAGCGCCGCAAGTCGGTGGACGTGGAGGCGGCCAGTGAGCCAGCTAAGAAGAGCAAGAAGGACAAGAAGAGCAAGCACACAGAAGAAGAAGTGGCGCCTGCGCCAGTGGTGACCAAGAAGCGGAAGAAGGACCAGGCGGCGGTCAAGAAGGTCGAGGAGCCGGTACAAGAGGTCGAGGAGGTAGAGACGACGCCCAGCAAGAAGAAGAAGAGCAAGAAGAGCAAGAAGGAATAGATGCATTGAGTGATTGATACGAGTACTAGATAGATAATGGACTAGACGAGACCATCAACCATCATCCGCTGCGTGTTTGTTTTGAATACTTGCTTGCTCCATAAATATCGGGTCTACTCGTAGCGCACGAGCTCTTGGAGCGCCGCAGGAATCGGTCGCGGTGTCTGCTTCGGGTCCCAGAGGTTCCAGTTGGGCGACTGCTGCGTCTTGTGCCACTTGAAGTCGTTCACCTTGGACCAGAGACCATTGTCGCGCTGCAAGCCGCTGCGTTGGAGCAGCTCGTCCAGACCGGCGTAACGAAGCTTGTACGAGCCGAATCGGAGCTGGTGGCAGTCTTCGATGATCGGGTGGCTCGCGATACGCAGGTGGAAGGTCGTGGACGAGCTCAGATGCACGCGCAGCTGACGACACGCCACGAACAACTCGCTGTGGTGGCAGTGCTCGAGCCACAGACTGCCGTAGATCGGACCGGCGTACACGACGCAGTTCTTGAGCTGATTGCCGCGGATCGCCGAGGTATCGACCGACACAAACACCGTGCAGTTGGTGAGCCGCATAAAGCTCAGGTCGCGGCGACGGCTGCTGGCACTGGCGTCGCCGTCGTCGTGGAACGTGGATTCGTCGATGATGATCACTTCGTCCGTGCGGTCCGCAAACACCAGCTCGTCCTCGTTCTCTGTGTACAGACTCGCCGCGGAAGTCGGCGATGCCTTCTCGATCTCGCTCTGGTTTGTATCTTGTGGCTGCTCCGCTGACGAGCTCTCCACTTTCTTGTGGGCTCGGGCCTTGAACGTAAACTTCTTGCGCGGCGCAAACGTCGTGCGCGTGGTTTCGATCAGATCCAACAGCTTCGCGATGATGAGCTGCGTCTGGCGGATATCGTAGGGCGACAGATACAGCGACGCCGCACTCGCAGCCTCCTCCCGCATCTCGTTGATCCGCAGCACTTGGTCGTCCAGCTTGACGGCCTGCGACGGCTCCACGGGCGTCGGTTGCTTCTTCTGGTCCACAAACACGTTCACGTGGCGGCGAATGCGGTCTTCGTGGTCTAAGAATCGCTTCCAGAAGGCCTGGACGAGCTCATCTGAGCTCTGCTCCAAGTAGTCGGCTCGATGCGCCTTGTCTTCCTTGCGCTTCTCTTCCAGTTGCTTGCGTCGCGCCTCCGTGGCTCGCACGATGCTCTCGCTCTGGGTCTCCGCCAGTGGGATGTCGCCCTGCGTCGTGAGCTTCTCGCGCCGCACGAACGCGCCGTGCAGTGGCTCGCACTCAAAGTACCGCGTGCCGTCGTACGCGCCGTCGTTCTTGCCCAGCGGTTTGTCCAGTCGCACGCCGATCCACTCGCCTGCGGGCAGCCCTCGCACTTCGCCGATGTACATGATGTCGCCAAAGCGGCGCAGACTGGCGCGAAGACCTGTGCCTGTAGACAGAAGCTCGCAGCGCTGGCCCAGCGCCAGCGTAGAGGAGGAGGAAGCGTCGGCGCCGACCATTTTTAAACGTGGTTTCCGATCCGTCGGTTGGTGTAGTGACGCCAAAATTATGGATATTTCACGAATGTTTCTCAAAATGCATTCTGAATAAATTCCTGGAAACTTCCATTAATGCTTGGTGCTTTGGATTCGCTAAAATACTGTTGTTGAAGAAGAGATATTTAGCCAATCATGATCTGATACTTTGAACCCTGGCCGTAGAAAAGGGCCATGGACCTTTCTGCCCAGAGTCTGCAAAGGGGGGTGCGACAACAACCAGGTGCTGGAACGTTTGCGCGCTGGCGACAGCACGCACTTCCAGATCGTCGCCGCCTTCTCCGCATCGCAGTCGACTCCCTCACAGAAGCACGATGAATCCTCCACCACACCAAGGCTTCACCCAGCCAGGTTACGGCGCGCCGCCGCAGCAGGGCTACCCGCCGCAGGGCCAGCCAGGATACCCGCCACAGGGCCAGCCAGGTTACCCACCGCAGCAGGGATACCCACCACAGCAAGGATACCCACCTCAGCAGGGATACCCTCCTCAGCAGGGCTACCCACCTCAGCAGGGCTACCCGCCGCAGCAGGGATACCCTCCGCAGCAGCCAGGTTACGCGGCGCCTCACGGTGCCTACCCTGCGCAGCCTGGATACCCAGCCCACGGCGCGTATCCGGCGGCTCCGCACGGCGCGTACCCTGTCCAGCCAGGCTACGTCGCGCAGCCAGGTGTGGTCATGTACGGCGGCAAGCCGCACAAGCACAAGCACCACAAGCACAAGAAGTTCAAGGGCGGCAAGTGGAAGATGAAGGGTTTCAAGAAGATGAAGATGAAGAAGCTCTTCAAGTAGACGACAGCGCAACCCTCGTGTCCGTCTCTCCATCATCCTTTTCCGCCTCATGTGAAGCTCCCGATCGGCTCCGCTCTGTTAGCGTCTCCAGCGTGCTATAGATCAGATCGATTCTGAAGTCCGTGTTGTGTGTCAATGCCATTTTATCCACTTATTCAAACGCGTTTTCGTGCGTGATTTTGGGCGCAGCTCCTCAGATGCACGACTTATGATCCTCAGTGAAGTCCGAGCTGGTCTCTACTATCTTGGTGGTCTCGACTCCATGAAGCCCTTGGCATGGACTTCATGATGAAGAGCTTTCTTGGTCCCATCCGTGGCATGATTCTTCCAGTCTGATTTCCAATGTGGTCCACACAATGCACCCATGACGCTCTTATAGAGAAAGTATATATCTCGATCAAGCCAGTGGGATCTTCACACAACGAGGGGTTCTAACCGTGACATAATCCATCAAGAGTGATCGTCGTCACAACGTCAATGACCAAACCTCAATCGCAGAGTGATAGTCGGTTACAAATTAATCCAGGGCTGTTACATTCGCTGTCGGTGAGGAGCTGCAATACGGAAGGTACACACCCATCCCCCGCGTGTGACACAAGACCAAACAAAGCAAACCTCCACTCCATTCCACGGCATTCTCCATCTTCCACCAGCTTCCGCATCCCCCGCCATGCAGAACCCAGGCGACCACAAGCAAGCGCCGCCTGCCGGCTACCCGCAGGCCACGCCCGTCGCGTATCCAGCTCAGGGCCAGGCGCCGCCGGCGCAGGGCTACGCACCTGCCGGAGGAGCGTATCCTCCTCAGCAGCAGCAGGCTGCACCAGCGCCCGCGGCCGCCGGCGCGTACCCTCCACAGCAGCAGCCACAGCAGCCATACCCTCCTCAGCAGCAGCAGCATGCGTACCCTCCGCAGCAGCAGCCTGGATATCCTCCGCAGCAGCAGCCTGGATATCCTCCGCAGCAGCAGCCCGGTTACCCTCCGCAGCAGCCAGGATACCCACCACAGCAAGCGCCTGCCGCCTACCCTCCTCAGCAGCACGCGTATCCGCCACAGCAGCCAGGTTACCCGCCACAGCAGCCCGGATACCCACCGCAGCAGCCTGGATACCCACCTCAGCAGCACGCGTACCCTCCTCAGCAGCACGCCCACCCTCCTCACGGCGCGTACCCGCCAGCGCCAGCGTACCCGCACCCTCCTGGCCCTGCGTACCACCAGCCACGTCCAGTGTACGCCGTGGCGCAGCCCGTGTACGTCGCGCAGCCTGGCGTCGTGTACGCGCACGGCCCGCACATGAAGTACAAGCACGGCAAGTTCAAGCACAAGCACATGCGCCACGGCATGTACGGAGGCGGCCACCACTACGGAGGAGGCCACCACTACGGAGGCCACCACGGTTACCGCCACCACAAGCACAAGCGCTTCGGATTCTTCAAGTAGAGCTTTGAGTATTTCTCCCAAGTCCATATACATAACAGTTAACTAGCCACCTTTCCTCTCACTTGCATTCTCGTTCTCATTCCTCAAAGCTGCGGCGCGTTGCTCGCGTGCTGCGGCTTGCTGGCCGTGACGAAGAACCACGGCACGTCCTCCTCCGTGTCCGTGCTGTTGTTGTACGCCTTCAACGCCGTGAACTCGCGCCCAAACAGCTCCGTGGTCTCCTCTGACGACACGATGTCGATCTTCCACTTCAGCATAGACAACACACCTTGCTTCGGGTCCTTCTCTCCGTACTTGAGCGCGTGCTTGCGGAACAGCGCTTCTTCCTCGTGGCCACTGCCTTCCACCAGTGCGTAGCCGTTGATATCTGCCCAAAGCTGACTCTTGGGGGCCGACAACGCCTCGATTGCCTTTACGAGACGCACGTTGCTGTCCTGGTTCATGTAGTAGAGCAGGCCTTCCAGCAGCCAGAACGTGGGCTGCTTCGCATCGAAGCCCTTGGCCTCGAGCTGCGTCTCCCACGCGTCCTGAGACAGATCGGCGATAATCACTTCGTGCTGCTTGGTCATCAGACGGGCGCCTGCATCCTCCAGCAGCTCTCGCTTGCGGTCCATCATTTCCTGGGACCCGTCGATCTCGATCACGAGACACTCGCTCAGGCTCTTCATCCGGTAGGCTCGCGTGTCCAGCCCGGCGCCCAAGATCACGACTTGATTGATGGACTGGTGGCGATGCATCAACGCCTCGTCAATGCTGCGTGTGCGGATGGCGACGTAGTCACTTAGTTCGGTCGCCTTCTGTGCCCACCTGGAAAACAGCGGGAGCATCGCCGTGCCAGCGTCGCCAGACAGGATCTCAGCGTACGGGTCGTTCATGATCGCGTCGTCGCGCTTGCTCTCGGCGGCTCGCGCGTACGCAACAACGTACGCGGTGTACGCGACCAGCTTCTCTTCGGGGAGCTCGTCTCCTTCATCGCCACGCTGGTCTTTCGCTGATGATTGCTGCTGCTTCTGCTGCTGATGTGGATCGTTCCCCTCGCTCGCTCGCATGGCTTGAGCTGGCTTGTGCGGCGGCGCGTGGGGCTCGGACGAGCCACTCGTTGTCTTCGTGTTCATGCTGCTTGATCTGCAGTCGTTGCTTTCGATTATGAAAGGCAAGGAGCAGCGGAAGAGCAGCGGAATTCTCGATCCTGGGACGTGGGACGGACCCTTTCATCATAAAACACAGTGGCAGTTAAGCTGGGACACGGCTAGCAGCGGAATGTCGCTGCCAATAACATAACGGCGTGTTCAGGCAGGCACGGGCACCTATGGAGGCAGGCGCCACCACATTCCGTCGCCAAGCAGTGCCACTGAATCGATCTCTGTCTGCTTCCGGACCGTATATCTGTGGTAGCTGGCAAGAGTTCCAGATCGGACTCGTCGTTCGCGAACTGGTTGAGAATATCGCTGCAAACCGTCCGAGTGCACTGTGGAGACTCTCACTGCGAGAGCGTGGCGATCAACCATTCCAGCCTGCACGTCCTGCGAGCCTCTAAGATCTTCGTGACGCTAATGACCCGTCGATGAAGTGGTTTGTGACGGTGTCTGGTGACTAGGTCTCGGATTTCTCGTGAATGGTGATAGTTCCAGTCGGCTCAGTGCTTCCGTCCGCTCAACGACGATCGAATGCGTGCATCAGCATCACGGGCTCAGCAGTGACGAGAAAGCACACCGTGAGTTAAGCCAATTGGCCGTGTTGTCGGTTCCTGTGCGTCGGCACTTTGATCAAGATCACAAAACCACAAGAAAATATTGCAGCAGCTCGGTATATTGATACTCAACAAGTTCCAGCTCAGCGGCCACGCCAGTCACTAGCAACGTCTACGGGAAACGCTCCTGAACCTCTTCCTCTGCGACTCATGATGTCCATGCATCTTCGTCTGATGGTCTACGAGCTGGGCATCTTCGTCGTTATTCTCGTCTCACTCGGCAACAGCCAGCTGTGACCTGGGTGGGTGACCAGCGGGCTAGTGGTTTCCACTAAGTCCGTGGCTTTGCACGTGGCCTGCATGCATCGGGAGGGAGGATCGTGATCTACGCCAGCATGGATGCCTCCGGTCGATCACTCGAAGTCCGAGGCATATCTTCGACGCGTCTGGGAAGTTGAATAGTCAGGTCATGATGCTTGGATGTCTATGGCCACCAGATTTGCCCTGCGATCTTCAAGCTGCATCGTCGCAGACGAGCGCTGGTGTCCGAAGCCGAAGTTCGCGGGCTGCACACAACGGTGATCCAGCAGCATATATGGATGGAGAAGACGGGAGCCTACTGATCCACTGGGACGGAATCGAAACGTTCGTGTCAGGAATCCAAAGCTGCTCGAGCGATCCTTTGGCGAGCAGCTCCCATACTTCATCGGAGAGGTACGATAGTTGACGGTTCCTGTCGAGGCGGAGAACCTTCAAGTGAGGCCAAAGGGACGAGCGAAGCGTCACGTTTCCTGGAGAAGGGATGGATTCGAGTGATGTGCCTTGGATCGTGAGCTCTCGGAGTTGATCTCCGTGGAATAACGCGCCGGGGAACTTGACGATACCGCATAGCACGCAGTACCAGCCATGAACATGCTGCCACGTCTTCGCCAAATCCGACAAGCGAAGTTGTGACAGGACCGTGCTCACGAAGATCGCTTTTTCGACTCGTTCGGGCCATGAGAAAGTCACGGAACCACGAATACGGCGAATTTCCTCCGTCCACGCAACGTTTTCCAGTAAAACGGTCTGTAGAGCAGGGAAATTCTGAGAAGTGATTGCCGACTGGTTGCTCCAACTATCCAGACTTGAGCGCCACATTGCAAGTGCGCGAAGGTTCGTGAACTGCGGGATCGACACCGGGATCTCGAGATGATTGCAGCTGTCCAGACTCAAGTACACCAGTGACTCGGCATCCACTAAGCCAAACGCTCGATCCAATTCCGACACGTTGCCCTGGATTCCCATCTGCGTACAGTTGAGGTACCACACGGCACACGCCTGGCGAGTCGCGAACCACGGAGTCAGAGGATACTTGCACGCTTCGTCCCACACACGAAGTCGACTATTGGGTTGAGAGATGAAGACGCCGGACGATACGATCGCGACCAACGAGATGATACAGCGCACGCGGAGAGCAAGGAGTGGCATCGCGCCAAGAGGAGAGACTGCTCAGGCTTGACTTGTGCGTCCCCAGTGGCCGTAGCTTCAGCAGCAACGCCGGCCACGACAAGATCACGATCTGCTCCACCTCACGCTGAGTGTTCTCGATGGATCCGAACCCGCGCTCGAGCAGTAAAGCGACCGCCGGCTTGGTGCGATCCAGCTCCAAGTACGGCAAGAACATCCACATCGGCAGCAGACACTCCCACACGAAGTCCAGGAAGAAGTCGGAGAACACGACTGCGATGCGCTTCATAGGCGGGTCGTCGGCGTACACGCGCGCAAGAATCGGATGCAGTATCGAATTCAACGCGATGGGCGTCGTGTAGGCATAGTTGATGTCCTTGCGGCTGATCCGCCGGCTCACTTGGTCGGCTTGGATGGCTTGGTAGAAGAGCTCCACCGCTTCGCGCACCAGCATCGCCTGCTCAAAGTACTCACCGCGAACCCCGCACGCCACCCACCATACATAGAGACGGAAATATGCCCGGCGGACTCTCGTTTTGACGGATTGAAGTGACGACGGATCTCCGACTGGGCGTGGCGGCGATCTCGATTTGAAGCTGATAGTCTTCGAAGGCCCACCTTACTGAGTATCTTGGATCCACTGGTCGCAATGATGTCAACGATCGGCCAGCTAAAGCTCAGCTTACTCGCCCACAGTGTGCCCACGACCATCGACAGAGAAGACAGGAAGAACAAACCGCCGAGAAACGCGTACACCACACCGACCCACACACCGTTCTGTGCGAGGAACGCCTGCTGCGGGGCCTGGAGGAACGAATCGACCAGGTACTGGAGCAGCGATGTCTCTTGAGACGCGTACGACACGTAGATGTAGCTGAAGCCGACCAACTGGAACCCATTCAGAAGCTGCACGACCAAGATGAGGCACCACAGACGTCCAACGGCGGCGTGCGTGAAGGTGAAGTGAACGGCGTATTCGCTGGTGGAGCGGACACGGCGAAGTCCGAGGCGATCTAGCTGCCAGATGCTTCTCTTGGGATGAGGTGCCGGGTGCCTAGTTGCACTCGCGGGTTGCAAGCAGGCGTCATAGATAGTGGGGCCGAGCGTCGCTCTCGCCGGGGCAATGGCCGCCATCTCTCGTTTCAAATACACCACAGTAGACTCTGGTCGGCTAGCTGGAGTGTCCCCGTCGCAAAGGCTGACCGATGTTGAAGCTATTTTGGCGTGCTCCAGCAGTAGTTGTCTCTCTCAGACCCTGTTCCGAAAATGCTCGACAACAGGAGTCAGTGTGGCTGTCGTATCAGTCGAACCTCTTCTTGAGCGTTGCGCGCGTAAGGTAAGACGACAGGGCAGGTCAGTTATTCAGGTTGCCCTCCACCTCAAGAGTGTATTCCTTACCATGGGCATGGGCATCATTTGTGGCTGTTGCACCAAAGTTCATCCCGATTACTCACCCGCATATCGGAGCCAGACATGTTCTTCAGTGACATCTTCTGATGATTGCTTCCGCTTAAAAAAAAAAAAATTATTCCTGAAGTAGGGAGACAGCCGTACCTCCTTGAACAGCTCTCCTCTGGCTCATTCGGAGCCACCACCGACTGGGGAAGTTGACGTCCACGAGCGCCAGCCACCATGGCTTCGGTGGCGCCGACGGCTGCAATGCTTGATGGCTCCATGAATCGAAGACGACGGTCGGTGGCCTTTCGACGGGGAAGATCCGTGTCTCGACTTGACAAACTCCAGGACTTCACGAACCGAAGTCGCAGTGCGCAGCTTCCCATCATCCGATTCGCCTTCACGCACCATGCACTTCGTCGCGTTTGGTGGCTTGTGTTGATCGTGCAGCTTATGAACGCCGCGCAGTTGCTCGGCTTCAGCTACATGTACCTTGCGTGCTTGATATGGCCGACAGACTCTTTGCTCGGATCCATCGCCAGTAGCTTGCTCACCACATCTCATCAAGTCTTTCTGAACGACTTCGCACTCTGGATTGGCATTGCGTGCGCGATTCTTGCGGCTTCATTCAGCATCTCGACTGCGATCATGGTGTTTGCAACGATCTGGCGCGGACAAACGGAGTGTGAAGTCTCTCGACGTCGACTATCCAAACCGACTCGGCCCAGCCTGTTCACATCCTCGGTTATTCTCGCATGCTGGCGACGGCTCATCAAATCTCGCCTCACAAAAGACGTTCACCTTCGACGAATCTGGGTGAAGCTCACCCACTGGCACTTGCGCTTCCAGTTCTGGTTAGCTGCGTTTGGTGTAGAAGGAAGGCATTTTGAGCGCGCGCTGCTGCTGCGAGAGGCGATCGAGCTGCTGCTACAGACCACACAGGCATACCAAGTCAGTCACCGAGTCAGCCGACCACATGCCAATTACGCGTACACGACACTCATCGCACTCAACGCATTGGTTCACCCGATCCCGACTCGATTCCTCGCGACGAACAAAGAGAAGCGGCGTTTCGTGATCATCTTCGTGGACTTCTTCCTCGACTTCATCTGGGGCTGCGCGCTTCCGTTGTGGATGTACTGGCCCTATTTCCAAGTGGATCGCAGTGTTTCCCTTGAGGAGGTGTATCCCGAGACGGGATTGGATCCATCGAGAACGCGCAGCGTGAAGTTGAACAAGTTCTCATCTTGTCCTCGGGGGCGTTTCTCGCCTCGATGTTCCCATTCGTGAGCGCACTCGTCGGTCTTCAGGATCTGACAAAGATGCTCGTAGATTCCAGACTCATCGACTCGTTCAAAGCTTTAGCACCACGGAGAAAGAGCGCTACTGTTCCACTTGAGATGAACGCCATCCTTCAGGAAGTCGGGGTTCCTAGCCCGAATGGAGCACTTGTGGTGCGGTCGGCGAGACGACTTCCACGGAAAACCACGATCCTCCACTGGCTTCTCACGTTCGGCGGTTTGGCCACTGTCGTCATCGCCGCCATCGCGTCCGCGGGACTTCTCCATTCCACACCTCACGGAGTCTTCAAAGTCTGGGAGGAGGATTGCCGATACCGCTCACGCCATGGCTGACCACTGCCGTCGCATGCTCTGTCTGGCGACTCGATTGCACGAAAATGGCCATCACAGGCACAGCACAAGAAATGCAACGCGCACTCCACCTCATGCACCCCAACTCGCTGGTCTTCTTGGACATCCACAACTGCACAAGTCTTGAAGTCCCCGCGAACTTGGACGTTTTCCACTGTCTTCGTGGGCTGCACACGATGAACACGACTGTACAGCGGTGGAACACAGGAGCAACTCTCTCAGCCAGCTCATTTCCCCTGCTGCACTTCGTCGGTTTCCGGAATTCGAAGTTCAGCGAGACGATCAACGGCACCTTCCCCGGTCTTGACGGGTCTTCAGCACTCGATATATTTCACGTGGCAGACACAAACGCGTCCACGATACTCCAAGCAAGCCCAGCGATTTGGACACACGTTCAGAACTTCGAGTGCTCGGCATGCGGGCTCACAGAGTTTCCGCTTCCGCTCTTCTGGAACACAGGCTTGCGCAGCTTAACAATCGAGAACGCAGGACTTCGAGTCTTTCCGCCGATTCCTTTATCCTTGCAGTCCTCCGATCGATCAATGTGGCCGCACATGCGCTCTCTCAACCTCCGCGACAACGCAGCGCTTTCAACTTTGCCGGTTGATGTGTGAAGAGTCGCAACGACAGGCTCTCTGCAAGTGGCTGATTCTCGAGTTCACGAACATTTCCACGATTCCAACCGACGCACTCCGGCAACTTCCACCCCGACTCACGATATTTGCCCACGGCACACCGCTTTGCGATCCAATGCGGGCGCAAGGATTCAAATCAGCCGTGGTGTGCGCACCGTCCACGTAGCGTAGTCTCGCTTCGCAGAATCGGATTGCAGCGCGATCCTTCAGCAACAAGTCCATGGCGCCGACCCGACTTGAAGACGATCAACCGAAGATGTCGGGAAGATGTTGCGTGGCGGCTTGACAGGCTGCGGCCTTTCATCCATTGCTCGCATGACGTCGTCTTCCTGTTGCCTTCGTTGTGCTGTTGTTGCGATCCACCGTAGTTTGTGTTGCTTTGACGACAGCAACGACACGACCAGCTTCACGAACTCGCCGCCTGGAACGCGTCTTGACGAAGTATCGCAATCGATCATCTCTGGAGTTCCACCGCCGAGGGTGGTACCCCTCGTGAAGAGCTCTGATGGTTGGTGCATCTTGGCCACGTACCCACGAACTCGGTCGCGCGCTTGTGCACAGAAGTATCTTCTTCGTGGTTTGGAGGTGCCCCACTCGATACGGAATCTTCGCTTCAACCCAGCGAGCGTTCTCTTCCGCAACCACGTCCTTCTCCAAGAGAATGACGCCGAGACGCCGACAGCGCCCTTCTAAAAGCTCTCGCAGAAACACAGCGCTTCAGGCGTCGGCATGCCGTTTTGGGATTCTTGATGAGGACCTCCCATCCAAACACGGCGACACTTGCTGGAGCCTCCCATCGACGCGGATGGCTCCATCTTCTTCTCATATTCGGCGTTGATACGTATCCATGCTGACTCGACGCGGAAGATTTCCTCATTGTCCTCGCGATCTCTCCCCGTTGCCATCTTCACCTTGGCCATCATTGGCGGCAAAAATGGTTCGAAAAGCACAGAATAGTGCCACCTCCTTTGAACGACGTTCTGCAAAACCAGTGCGGTTAGGGGTGTAGAAGTCATTTTTGGTTTTCACCCAATCATCTGCTCAAGGATCGATGATGATGTTTCCTAATTGGAGACCGAATGTTCTGTGCTGATCGCGAAACCACTACAGAGTGATGGTCTCGCGTTACAGACCATCACTCTGCTCGTAGCCATTCACTCACTGACTGACGATGGCTCTTCACCAAGCGCCACGAACTGATCAGCGGCGTCGATCTGCGATGCCGCGGGCGGCTGATCCGTTCGTTTCGGCGTCCTTTATCAGCGTCATTCTGCAATAGGCACGCAGCTACACAAACTGAAGAGATGTGGCTCCACGATGAGCTGCACTTGTACCCGTCGGCGGCGTCGCTCGCGCTTGTAGGCAGCGCGTGCTTCGCGTGCCAAGTCGTCATGCGGCTGCTGTGGCTGGCCAAGGCGCAGCGCAAGATTCGCGTTGATATCATCGACGCTGACAACAAGGGAGATGTATCCAAGTTGCGAGCGTCGTGGCCGTGGGCGCTGTATGAAGATGCGTCGATGCCGCTGTGGTGCTGGCTGTCTGTTCGGGCGGGGCTTCATCGTCCTCGACTGTGGAAGCGCTTCGCACGGCGGTCGTTGTTAGTGACGCTGTTGGTGATGGCTGTCGTGATTGGCATCAACTCGACGATTTTATTCATGCGTACGGGATCGTGGATTGAGCAGCCATACAATTGGTACTCCTTGCAAAGCACCGGTCTGCGCATCTTTGGCGAGTCCGTCACGCTTCCCAAGGACATTCTCGATTCGTGTGTCGCCACGGATAGCACTCTCACCAATTCCTCGCTCCTCACGGTCGATGCGGCAATCGCGAATCAAGCACGAGGCGCATCGTCGAAGCCTATGATCGTGTACGTTGTGCCGTACGGTCCAAACGGCGTTATTGAAGTGACGGAAGCCCAGGCACACCTGGACGTCCTATCAAAGCCAGTCCCTGAAGCCAGCACTGCTGCGCGGAAGCAGGCCAAGCGACCGGTGTTTCAACAGCCAGCTCAGCAGCAGTACTCGCGAGTCGTCCCAGTGGATGACTTGACGATGTTCCCATATCTGTGGCAGAGCATTCTCGGGTCCGGTTTCAGCGACAAGGTCCAAGTCACATCGTCATGGCAACGAAGCGTCACGAACTCAGGGTTGATGTACCAGCTCATAAAGTCGCAAGATGAGTTGGATATGCTGGAATCTGGCAGTAACATCTTGGGGATCGTCCAATGGATGCCTTTCGCGCTCCATCTCGCGGATTCCTTGCCGACTGAGACCAAGCTCGCGTTCATCGCGCTGTCTAAGGAAGATTGCAACAATCCGTTCGCGTCCCAGTTCATGAACTACCCCAAGATCAAGTTCGGATTGTTCCCATATGGAGACTGCTCCATCGTCGATCGCGAACGTTTCTCCGTGCTTCCATTGGGACCCAGTTTCGAGCACGGCTTTCCTGTCAACACGCACGAAACCCACATCCCTGGAGTGACCGAGCGCAAGCATTTGCTAAATTTGATGGTGAGCTGGACGGTGGAGAAGCCGACTCGAATCCAGGCAATGATCGGAGCTCTCAACGTGTGCGACTCGTACTCTGGCGATGGACTGGACTGCATCATCGAACACAATGACTTGGCGTTCAAGGTTCTTCAGAAGATCGACACGACGCTCGGACTTAACCTTCGATGGCTTTTGTCGTCGGCGCCAAACGCGTACGTGGAAAACCTGAAGCAGTCGATCTTCACGCTGTGTCCATTTGGCAAGAACCCGGAGCAGTACCGCATCTGGGAGGCGCTCGCTGCCGGCTCGATCCCCATCATCGAAGACATGCCGCATGACGACTCGAGCTATGAACCCGGGCAGTTTTACCACCCATCGTACCCTACGACGTGGAAGTGCCGGCCAGACGTCGACGTCCACGGTTTTTTGAAGCAGAAGAACGCGCCCGTGATCTTCGTGACCGACTGGAAGCGTGATCTACCACGCATCATCCAACACTACACGCGAGACCACCCAGAGGAGCTGATCAAGCTGCAGGCACGCGCCAAGACCTGGCACCGCCAGGCAGGCGAACACTTGCAGGCAGACCTCATCACCAAGTCGCTGCAGCACTTTGGCCAATCGCCATAAGCTTAGACACCATAATAGACCACAGTGATTTATTGATGACCAATCAGTACAGCGTCCCCATACACGAGATTCACCCGTGATCATCTTGATCATCATGGTGCGCAGCTCTTGGCACTCATCATTTCCGAAATGTAGCCATCTCCCATAAAGTACGACGTGATTCGAACCTAGTCGAAAATACATAAATCGTACTTAAAGGAGGTAGCGCAGTACAGCTGGCTCATGGCCCGCATTTGTGTGGCCGTGCCAATCAGCGCATTGCTGTGTGGCCGGCCACAATCTTCCGAAGCCCGTCGATAGACAGACAGATCAGCAGAATGGTGTTGCGTACGGTGGCGCGCGTGGCTGCGGCCCAGCAGATGAAGATGGTGATGCCATCGGCGGCGCTGTCCAAGCGCTTCGCGTCCGCGGCGGCCGCGTCGCCGGCCGTGCAGGAGGTCCAGCGTTTCGACGTGTTGATCGTCGGCGGCGGCATTGTCGGCTCGGCGCTGGCGTGCCAGCTCAAGTCGAACCCTGTGTTCAAGGGCAAGAAGGTGGCGGTGATCGAGACGGCGGCGCCAGCGCCTGCCGGCCCAGTTGAGGAGGACTCGCCAGATCTTCGCGTGTTCACGATCACGCCGGCGTCGCGTGCGCTGTTCGAGAGCGCCAAGGTCTGGGACAAGATGCCAGAGACCCACAAGGCGTCGTTCCAGGACATGCAGGTGTGGGACGCCATGGGCGACGGCTTCATCCGCTTCGACGCCAAGAAGGCCGGCCGTGAGAACCTCGGCCACGTCGTGGAGAGCAAGGTGCTGGTGCGTGCGCTGCACGACCGCATGAACGAGCTCGTGGCCGACAAGATGGACCCGGAGCCGCTGCAGCTGTTCTGCCCTGCCAAGGTCAAGCACTTCCGTCGCCCGAACGACGTCTCGTACGTCTCGGAGGTCACGCTCGAGGACGGCACGCGCTTGAGCGCGGACCTCGTCGTCGCTGCCGATGGTGCCAACTCGGTCATCCGCACGCTCACGGCCCTCGGCACGTGGGGCTGGGACTACGACCAGCAGGCTGTCGTCGCCACCGTCAAGACCGACGTCGCCAACACCACGGCGTGGCAGCGTTTCTTCCCAACGGGCCCACTCGCCGTGCTGCCAATGCGCGATGGCTACAGCTCGATCGTCTGGTCGTGCACGCAGGAAATGGCTGAGGAGCTGACTGCGCTGAGCCCAGAGGAGTTTGTCGAGCGTCTGAACGAGGCGCTCTTCTCGCCTTCGTCGGCGCCTGTGCCACCCGAGTTCCCAGGTCTGCCAGTGCTCTCTGAGCTGGTCAAGGGCGTGAACCACGCTGTCAACACGGTCATGGCCGCAGCTGCGCTCACCGACCCATTCGTGTCGCCACCAAAGCCAGTGGAGCTCGTCGGCCGTCGCTTCGCATTCCCACTCAAGCTCAAGCACGCCGTGTCGTACGTCAAGCCTGGTGTCGCTCTTGTCGGTGACTCTGCCCACACGATCCACCCGCTTGCCGGCCAGGGCCTGAACCTCGGCCTGGCGGACGTGAACGCGCTGGCGAACCTGCTCGTCGACGGTGTCAAGAGCGGCGAGAACCTGTCGAACGAGTACTTTTTGGCCCAGTACGAGAACGACCGCAAGCGCGCCAACATCTCGATGGCGCTCGCCATGGACGGCTTCAAGCGTCTCTTCGGTCCTGCGCCTGACGCCGTCGGCGTCGCGCGTAACGTCGGCATGGGCACCCTCAACGCTGTTGAGCCGCTCAAGAACCAGATCATGCGATACGCGATGGGATTGTAAGAGTAGGCTAGCCGCATCCGATAGCAAACGATATACGAAAACTTGGTCTCACGGCCGGTCAAACAAACTCAAAAATCTTCAAAACTTCCTCGAGGAAAAGGGTCTACTAGGAGAAGAGGTAGCTGTTGACTTGCGTGAGAGGGATGTCGGCCATCGGCGGCGTCTCGGCCTCCGCATGGGCATCCAGCGCTTCGTCGTCGAGAAAGACGGAATGGACATCTACATCATCCAGGCGATTGGAGAGGACAGTGAGGTGAGTGGTTATCATCGAAAAAGAGGTGACAGAGGGGCTCGTACCGTATACGGTGGCGTAGGAATCGAGTGTCGGCGTCCACTTCATGTTGATGGCCTTGTAGAGCACGATGGAGAACAGGTAGCTCATCACGATCATCGCCGGAATCGCCACCGCCCAGTGCTTGGATGGCAAGTACGTCAGCCCGTAGGAGCGCAACGTCGAGTCGGGCAGGTACGCCCACATGAGGAAGAGGACTACACACAATGAACCACGATCAGGCGACCAGCTCCATCATACAGTCATAACAACCCCGTTCAACATACCGTAGAAAAGGGTGGACGCCAGCCAGCCGGCAAAGCCAAAGATCTCCATCTTCATGGCGTTCAAACGCTGTAGCTCTTGAAAAGAGAGCGTCGAGGGGATCGAGTTCGAGAGCAAGCGCGTGCGCGGTGGCGCCGGCACTGCAGACTTTGTAACGCCGCCTTCCGGGGCATCAGGCATCTTAGACATATCTGCACTTTGAACAGGGCCCTTCGCCATTTTCGATGACAATTTTTCGGAAGCGATGGAGTTTTTCAGCTCAATCTCATAAGAGTGACATGCGGATGTCACAAACGAGATGAGCTCCTCGATGAAGAGCTCCTGGAGTTCGACATGCAGGAGTCTCTCTCACGCAACCACGACCGAGTTCATAGCGATTACAGTTATTAGTCGATGCTCCTTCACGCGGGAGATCCCATGGCTACTAGTACTGCGTTCGAGTCCAGAAAGCAAAATAAAACTACACGACCCACGACATCCGCGGAGGCTTCGATCCCCCAATCCAAATCCGGAAGCCCGCACTATCCGAGAGGAGGCATTCATACGAAGTACAGAGGAGACGAAGACTTGGACTTGGTGGGCGAGGAGGAGAGAGCAGCGGAAGACGAGCCCGAGCCGATGATCTTACCGCAAGACACGATCATGCACTCGCCAGGCGACGAGATATCCGTTGGTGAGGAGGACATCTCGGGGAGGCCAAAGTCGAGACTGGGCAGGTCGAACGCGTCTTTGTCCAGCTGCTGTTCGCCGTCGTCGCCGAGAATGCAGTCCGTTGTGTAGTCCCACGCCCACTACAGCACAAACACGGACACAAGTCAGTTCGCTGCGATCCAGAGAGGAGCTACACTGTCCGAGGCTATTCTATTTGGCGT
This sequence comes from Pythium dissotocum, assembly GCA_023336355.1. Lineage (NCBI taxonomy): Eukaryota > Oomycota > Peronosporomycetes > Pythiales > Pythiaceae > Pythium > Pythium dissotocum. Next base: position 59,620 of record JAADWY010000025.1, on the reverse strand, counting down.
CTCTATCGGTCGACTTTAACACACCTCTTCATACTTGCGCGTGTCGTACGAGTCAATCTCCTCCATCGCGAACCGGACTTCGGCGTCGGACTGGTTGCTCGGGGTGCGGTTGTTGTAGTAATAATACTCGGCCGGGTTGCCTTCATCGTCTTCGGCTTCCAGCATCTCATCGTCGTTGTCCTCGTCTTGGACCAGCTCTTCCTGGTTGTTGTAGTAGCCGCCGATCGTGCCTTGCGACAACAGCAGCTCGTCTTCTTCATCCAGGTCCATGATGGCGACTTCACCGAGACCGAACTGATACAGCAAGTCGTACTCGTTCGACTCCCATCGCTCGCGGTTCAGGCGCACAGCCTCCTGCTCAACGTGGTGGATGACGGACATCGAGTGGCCAGCGGCCTCCAGCATGTCCAGGCGCTCATCCGGTTCCAGGTATCCGTGTTCCATGTACTCTTGGCGGTTGATGCGACTGCAATTCAGTAGAAAAAAAAACTCTTCGTTAGACACCTTCCAGAGCCTTGAATCGCAACGAGAGTAGACTCACTATAACAGTCGCTCGCCTTCCAATGAGTCCAGTCGTCGGCGCGTGCGGCGGCGAACAGTGTTTGATAGTCCGACCTGTTGTCCGACCACAAGAACATGGTCAGTTTCCTCACCAAAATGGCCCCAATTAACTAAACGCAATAACGCACCGGCACACCATCCGAAGAGATCGTCGCTGTCCACACCGTCGGCTCAAACTCCACGACGTCCGCCGTCGTAAACGTCACGCGCTTCTTCTGCTGCTGCGCCTCGTCCTCCTCCGTTGCGGTCGTCGCGGAATCCGCAGTGACGTCCATGTTCTCCGAGTCGCTGGTGGTCTGGTTGTCTTCTGGCTGAAGCGCTTGTTCTTCATCCAATTTCGTCTCTGGAGACGCCACCATCGCGACATCAGCGGAGCTCTTGAGGTCACAGCTCGTGAGTGCCTGCTCGTCCACGATCGTCATGGGATCGACTGAGTCAAGCGCCGAGGACTGCGTCATGTTGTCTCTTTCTATGTATGTAAATATCTATGGGACTACTGCTCCTGGGAAGCTACTCTAACGTACAGTATGCAAGCGAGCGGGTCAATATTGACATCCAACACAATGCCAACACTGCCAACAGAAATCGCCAACAATCGCGCAAAACTCGAAATGAGGCATTTTACAGCAGCGTGCAGAACTAAAAATTGCAATTTTTGATGTGCAGCTGGGTTTCTTTCTCACCACACCGAAGTTATCTATTTTTTTTCTCTCGTTGCTGCTTGCAGCTTTTTTCCGAGCACGCCGCCGTAAAGCTGCCGCTTTCCCAGCTGGATGTTTGGGCCGCTGCCCCTTTCGCTCTAGTGACTACCATACAGAAACCAAGTGAACTTAGTGCTCCTAACCCTGATCTAGACAGGTGGTCGCAGAAAAAGCATAATTTCGACCAATCGCAGGGGAAAAGAACCCGTGCAATCAACCCAGACGGAGAGATCCAGACCGAACTTAGCGGTTTCACACTTCAGGAATCAGATCAAGCCATCTCACTAAGTGCGCTTTGGCATACATGCGCACTTAGCCGTCAAGTGAGCTCCCTGTCACATGGCTACATCGTGGCAGCGAGTGTTCTTATTTGTGGTCGTCAGTTATACACGTCGTTTGCTAATTAGCGTCGTCTACAACAGCATCCTGGTCCACTTGGAGAACGAAGATGGCGTCTGTCAGCACGTAGTATGGCTGGTGCATGTCGCCGCGGCACAAATACGGCACGCGGCTGAAGCGCAGCAGCTTAAAGCCCGCAGGGATCAACACGTTCTTCAGCAGCGTGGACGCCGCGTCTTCAAACGATGCGCCTTCAATACTCAGTCCACCGTTCATGGGCACGATCTCAGACGGCGGCATGCGGCGCGTACCGACTTCGACGAACGCGTAGAATGGAAGCACCACAGCGAGTAGGAACAGACCCTGTAGTCAAATGGTGGCAATCCGTCAGGGAGTTATGCGATCACCAGAGCCCATGTATGTGGGGTGGGATACACGTACGTTCTCGGGATGCAGCATGCTTCGGATCTGCTTGAGCATCGTGAGTGGCTTGTCTGCGCGGTCCAAGACGTTCATGAGGCTACAGAACGACGAAGTCAGCCTTCAGCATGGAGCTTGCCGATTGAGAGCTGTACTCTATCATACCTGATGATGTTGTACGGTGCTCCATCCATGACGTGTGGGATGTCCAGATCACACGTTTCAACGGCGTTGAATCCCATCTTGTTCAGGTTCTTGACCATCGGCGGCGATACTTCCGTGCTGCGTACTGTGTCGACAAGCGACGCAATCGACGCCGTCACATTGCCGTCGCCAGCGCCAATGTCCAGCAACGAGCCACCGATGCGCTCGTCGCGATGGAGCAGCCTCTGGATCTGCGCCTTGGACAGCACGAACATTTGACCACCTAAGACCACAGTTGACATCAGTTAGTATCAGATTTGTAGTGGAGGAGCAAGGAGAGAGGAGCGCGTTCCGTACGTCCGATCATGCCGTTGGTGTCGGTGAGCGAGTAGAACATCCCGAGAACGGACGACGCCATGGCCTCGAAGATGTTTCCGCCATTGCATGTCTAAAACGCACACCCGTCAACAAAAATACCACACAAGTGGCAATCGAGATGGATACGAACCTCCAGGAACGCCTGGGTCTCTTCATCGCAGTCGAGCTCCACGAATTCCTTCTGAAGGGCTGGATCCCTGTCATCACAACACCACTACCTCCATCAATACGGACGCAACTGCATCATAGTCAACGATATACACAGCTCACAGGCGTTGGGTGTTGACCGCATACACAAGCGGTGGACCGTTGTTCCCGCCGGCGCGTGCCTGGCGCGACGCCGCACGCACCCAGCTCTTCATTTTCCACGATTGCCTTCCAGTGTGCAGCGCCAGGAGCTACGTCCGGATCCTCCTATCCGGATGGAGGTATACACATACCAATGTATAGATTCTCCCTTGATGGCTACACAATGGACGATCTGTAGCCATGTTGGGCCGATAAATTGAGAAGCTCTAAATCTACGTGCTGGAGAGCTCATGCTTGTCCCCTACCGGAGACACAAGCGCCATCATCTTTAGCACGTCTTTTGTCGTGTGAGAGACACGTCCTGTCCGTCGTAGCCGCTTGAACGTGAAGCACGCAACGCCCACCAACAAGTACGCGCACACAGCAGCGACTATCCCCAGTAACGCGTGAGACGGAGGCAGTTGCGAGCCCAGACTGTGGCCTTGTATGGCGTCCACACACGCCTCAAAGTCCTTTCGAGTCGGCCACCACGTAAGCGTGCACTGGAAGCGAGCGCGGCACGAGATGCTCTCACACGCCGGCAGATTGTATGCCTGAGCCTTCATATTCCAGTAGTACGCGTCGAATAAGGCTCTGTCAGTGCGCATGCGTGCACGCAAGTCCTTGAGTGAAGCTGTGGTTAGTGACGGTGTCTTGTACGCCTCACTGGCTCGGAACAGCGGCTTCCACACGAGCGGTTCAGACGCGGAGATGTTGGAGGTACTGTACACGACGTAGTCGGCCATGTCGTACGTCACGTCGTCGAATTCCCACACGATGAACGACGGGTTGTTGCCGAAGAGCGGGGATATAGAGCCGCTCACGAACAGTGGGGACTCTGATTGGTCACTGACAGAAGACGGAGATGCCAATGAGTCCAGCGGGATGCGGAACTCGACGCTGTGTACGTGTCCGAAGAACTGCGCTTTGACGACGTCTGGGTAGCTGCTCACGATAGCCTGGTACTTGCGGATGTAGTGCTCCAGCCACATTGGCTGGGTGACGTTCGAGTCGATGATCGGAGGAATATGGCCGACAACGTACGCAAACTTGGCCTCTTCACGAAGTGTCCTGAGCGTGTCGTTGAGCCACGCAAACTGGCCGAGCGGATCTTCAAGCAACGAGTTCGCAGGCAAGTGCTTCGGCTAAACACACACAGTCAGTGAGATGACACCAACACAGGATGTTCTCTAGAGACCAGCACCATACCGAGTATTGGACTGTGTTGAGTGTCACAACGGTGAGCTTGGGGTCGAGTTCGTAGGTTAGGAAGCCTCGGTGCGTGAAGGCCTCGAGCTTATCGGCGGGGAGAGCCTCACTCCAGGCGCGAGAGATTTGCTCCAGTGTACGATTTGAATCGTTGACAGGCTTGTCATCGCTGCCCACGTCCATGTAGTACCCTGGATCTAATTTACAAGTCAAATGGCCCATTGAGTTATACACTCCAGACCGTACAAGGCAGTCGCCACAAATTCACTCACTGCTGTCTGAGTTGCCGACGATAGCTGTCACTCGCAGCGTGGTAGAGGACGACGGGAAGAACTTGTCTATCATCTGCACGTTCTTCACCACGACGCTGCGCACGTACTCGTTGGAATGGCTGCGTCCGTGAGAAACATGGTCTCCAGTATAGAGCACAAGCTCTGGATTCGGGATCACTTGCGAGGCGTACGCGAGTGCCGACTCCAGCAAGCTCACGGGTGAGTCGAAGAGGTATCTGAGAGGAATCTGCGCTGACTCAGACGGGTCAAGACTCGTGGAGAGGTTCAGGTGGACGTCGGAGAAGTGGAGGATGCGCTTGATGGCTGCGTCCACCTCCCCTGCACACCACAGAAGCACTACGGATGACAGGCCACGCAGCAATCTCATGGCCTTCGTGCCTCTTGTTGCCGTTTGAATGTGCTTGCGATCCACGCATGTGAGCTCTTGGTTGGACGGTTTGCCTGGAACCAACAGCATCACCTGCTATTTCCAGCTCACACAAAACGACTCAGACGTGAGACCGAGCGTATCTAGAATCAGACTCGACGGCAGCATTCAATCGTATGTTTCGAGTATACTCACACCTAATCCTCTAGTTCGATCTCATTCGGGTCCTCGACCGCCTCCTCTCGCGGCTCGTCGTTCACTGGCTCGGTCTCTTCGTCTTCATCATCCAAGTCGATCTCGATCTCGTTTGGATCTGCCACTTGCACAGCCTCCCCGACAGCACCAGAGTACGGAGTCGTTACGATGTGTGGCAGCTTGAGCAGCTCCAGAAGCATGTCGGTCTGTGGATTTCCCACCGCAGGAGGCGCCTGCCACGTCTGTTCCTCGCCGTAGGTCGGAGCCGTCTTCACAAAATCCGTCACCCACTCGCCGACCTCCTTGTTCAGAGCCTTCTCCTTCGTGAACTCCTCCACACGGTCGCGAATCCACTGCAGGTCCTGGTCTTCGAGCTGCATCTCTTCCTGCGGCACACGCGGCGCGTATCGTTCGGACGAGACCAAGTGGTGAGTTGCACGCAGCACCGCCAGCCACTCGTAGTCCATCATGATCTTCAGTGGAGCACGCTCACTTCCAGTGGCCTCGCCTTCCGTCGGGATATCGAGCACTTGCAGGAACTCACGGTGTGGGAGGCACTTGTCCAACGCCAAGAACTTGGTCATCTCTGGTTCCACTACAGAGTCAGCGGCACCGTCAGCCGACGGCTCAGAAACCACGGTATCGGCTGTGACTGCCAGTGCTGAAGACTCGGCAGTCTCTGTTGATGCAGCAGCAGCTTGGTGACGCACGACAGCAGCAAACTTGACGTGGAGATGCGCTGCAAACCAATGCGCTGGCTTCAACTGGAACAGCAACAGCTCGCCGGCAGGACTTCCCAGTGCGTTATTCTGCACTTCGTCGCGGAAGAACGGCTTCTTGCGCAGCAGCGTCTGCACGTCGCCGTACTGTTCGATGCCGCGTGGCCAGTCGTGCGACAGGAACACTTGCAGCCGCGTCTTGTCCTGCATCTGCAAGTGCGAGAGCTGGAACACTTCGACCTCGCGCACGTGGTAGATGCTGCGCATCGTGCCGTTGTCGTACGGCTCGCGTTCATACCGTCCGGCCGTGTAGTCCTGCGGCTTGTAGATACCCGAGAGCCCTGCGATCCGCAGGCCGCCGACGTTGATGCAGCCTGCCGCCCCCAAGTAAAACATGTTCGGCGCGACCCATCCGCCGTAATGGAGATCGTGCAGATAGCTCGAGGCCTCGTGGTTGCCGCCCACGAACACCGTGAGCACGGGCACCTGCTTGGCGCCGCTGTAGTACTGGTGGAACGACTGCATGTGGCGGTATTTCGGCGGACACGCGAGCGTGTCGAGGTCGCTCGTGTTGCGCATGCACTCAAAGTCGCCGCAGCACAGCAGCAAGTCGATGGGGTTGGATGGATCCATCTCGTTGATGAACTGCACGGTCGCGTAGATGTCGTCCAGCATGCCATGCGCACAGCCCACGACCGCGACGCGCACCATCTTGGCTTCGGTAGAAGATAGCTCTTGGGATTTTCGGCCATTTTTCACTGGGTGGAAATGGTGTCGGATGTACTGCAGATACTTCGAAATGTGATATCACGTAATACAGGGGTACCCATAAATGTAGCCATCTTCGGGAATTTTCTGGGAGCCGAAGATCCTTGAAGAGCTCTTCATTGACTTTCGACCCGCGAAAACGAAACTCGAGAACAAGTTGATGAGGCGATTGAGTTTGCGTGGATACATCCTACAGTGGACGGCGCTCAGCTGGACTCTCGCCAAGAAGAGCTCCGGACAACCGGCTGTAGCGGGTGAGTGGGACGGCGCGGTGAGAAGCGCGAGGTCAGTCGTGAAGAGAACACAGGCGTCCGGTCAGGACAGCAAGCCCACTGGACTGGAGACGAGGCGGCTCTACTCAATGGCTGAGCCTCGGGGAACGGCACGTAGCGGACGGCTCGAAACCAAGTGGAAAGCGGCTCAGTCTTTGCGCATCTGAGTTGTCTTCTGACCTTGTGCGAGTTCATCAGTTCATCGTATCATGTCCATCTCTGTAGGTACAGTGTACAGTACAGTATCCGAGCCGGTCCGGTCCAGTTCGGTACGTACAAAATGAATCGCACAAGGCCAGCATTGCATCGCTCTCACCCAAAGCGCCCCCCAGTCAAAGGCTCTTGGCGCCTTCCGCCTCGTGTCACAGAGCACACGCGTCGAGGTGTCCGTGCAGAAGGGGAGCGGACGCGTGCAGCAGCAGCCAGAAAGGGGATGCGTGCGCGTGAAGTGCAGCGTGATACATCATGTACAGTATGGAAGGTTTATTTATTTAGCATTTGTCGCAATTGAGTTGGACGCGATTAGGTTGGGAGTATGGCATTTGACAGTGAGCAAGAGAGATAGATGGAGGGTCGTGGCGGGAAGACCGTGGAAAAGCAATCGACGATGAGAGGAGATTCACGCGTCATCCTCGTCACCCGAGAGGATGAATCGCAGCGAGAGCTTGTCGTGGATGGGGCTGGAGGGAATGGAGGCGGCCATGGCGCCGTCAACCGCCGCGTGCGTGGAGGACCATTCCGCGATCTCATCCTCGGGACAATCAAACGTCTCGAGGATGCTCGTGTCGATCGGACTCGCTGGCCGGATCGTTGTCTTTGGCTCTTGAGGCGGAGGACACTTCTTTGGTTTTGGCACCGGCGCACCCACAGCCTCACGGTATTCGTCCGTGAGCTGCTGGATTCGCACGCGGATTCGCTGGGCTTCTCCACTTTCGCCTGGGATGTGGAGGAGGAACGAGCTGAGCTGCTGGATCTTGATGAGCTTGGCCGAGACCTGGCGGTACGGCCAGCGCGCGATGTTGTGCCGCCGGCACACGCGCTTGATCACGGCCTCACAGGTGCCGAGTTGAAACGCAGCCTCGCGCAGAGGCAAGTGGAAGTGCTGGCGCAGCTCGGCGACCGTAAAGTCGACGACGTAGTGGCTTGGACTGCGGAGTTGGGTCTTGGAGGCCGGCATGGTGGAGTGTGGAGCTTGGACTTGGGAAGTAGAGAGAAGAGATGCTTGGAGTGTGGAGCAAATGGCAGATTGAGGAATGAGCCGAGCATTTCTCATCGAGATTCCGGCAGCTCTCTCGTTCTTCCTCCTGCACGGCATTGCCGTCCACGAATCGTCAATAGGCCAGGAAACGAAGAGAGAAGAAGACGGGCCCAACTGCCTGCATGGTCACGTCCAGTCGAATTGAAGAGGCGCATTCGCGGGCGCGCCAAAATTGATACACTGGAAGATCTAGTGACCAGGGTCCATCTGACTTCCTCGGCATCGAGTATGCGGGCACTGTGTGTGCTACAGTACAGCACACGTGGAACGCCGCCACCGTATCAACTCTCCACAAGCACAGAGTCTCAAGTCTCAACGAAGCTGCTCCTCACGTCGGCGCAGTTGGCGGGGCGCGTGTGGCCTTTCTGCCCGATTGGATACTGTAACGTACCGGTTTGGCCGTGCATTGAATATCGGTTTAGGGAGGTGAGCCGCCAAGTGTAGCCATATTGGAAATTTCTCAAACTGGCCACAGTAGTTGTTGCCGAACATTCCAAACTGACTGCGAAAAAAATAGCCTTCGTCCTCAGAACGCGTGTGGTAAATAGATTCGAGACAGGACGCGTGAAAGGTCACCACGGCGTGGCTTTGTGTCTGTTGCCGCGTATGTCCGAACACTGGAAACAGCAACGATGGGGCAACATGGTGTGGTGCAGGTCGTCCCCATGGCCCGAAACGCTTGTGGTGACTGGAAATTCGAGCTGCAGCCTGCGTATGAGCAGCCAGAGGTCGACTTCTCCGTCTCGCTTCGGTCCCGATTCCTGAGCCAGCAAGGCTTCGCGTGTATATCCCGGATCACGCGCCATGGTGGAGCCATCTTCGGTCTGTTTGCAGTCAGCATCGTGGTTTCCGCGATCGTGTTCTTCGTCCAGAACGTGGCTGCTGGACGTGTAATGGCACTCGTCGCCATGGTGCTCCAACTACCATCGACTGTGGTCGGCATCAGTCTTCTACGATACGACATGGTGTGTCTGCTACTGCGCACGTACGACGTTTGGTTCTCGTTGGTTTGCAGCCTGCTGTGCTTCGTGACACTCGGCTTGCAGTTTGCAGACGCGCGTGTAAGCATCCCGGTTATCATTTGGATTTCGATGCACGTCAACATCCTCGTTGACGCGAACCTCCGCGGTGTCAAGCGCATGACGATCATGAATCTCGGCGCCACGACGTCGATGAGTCTGGTTCTGCTTGCCATGAAAGCCGGCGTCACGAAAGACTTGGTCACCTTCGCTCTAGTTCGCTATGGAGCACGCGAGTTGGCAACTGAAGACGTCGTCGCGAGCGCGGGCGTCATGATCGTCGCCATCGTCATGCGCAATGTGATTCGGTTCAGAGAGTCGCTGCGACTTGGAAGTAAACAGCAAGTCTACTGCGTCTCCTACCGCTGCACTCTTCGGATCGCAAGAGCAACAAGCACTGAACCGGAACCACTGACGACAATAGGCGTTTCACCGACAATTCCGCGGGTGCTAGAAGTATCCCCAGTACAGAAGCTTCGATACTGCCCTGAGATTCAACACCTCGACGTGCGAGGTGTCGTGTCACCAGCACTCCTGTCATTTTTATCAACGGGACGCAGTCAGCTTCTAGTCCAAGTTATTGGGCTTATCAGTTTCGTGGTCTCCGTAATCGCTGCTCAACTGAGTACCAACGAGCGAACCGCAGACCCGTCCACACTTCTCGTCTCGGTCGCAGGAACCTGTGCCTTTGGGCTCGTGTTCGTTGGATCTCTCCACAAGAAGCTCCTCAAATCGCTCGTATCTTCCTTCGACTTCGCCTACCTCTCCCTCCAACTCACATTCGTCCACCTGGTCGCCTGCGACTACTTCCAATGGTCCACAACTGCATCTCTAGTCATGCTCAACTCCTGGCTCTGGATCCACTGGGTCTTTTGCGTCGACGCGCTGTCCCCCACAGTGAAGAACGGCTTCCGCGTCCACAGTCGCTTCCCGGCAGTCGTGCTGACGACTTGGTTCGTCGGCTGGATCCTGCTTCAGCACCACATCGTCGTGGCCGACACAGCCATCGTCCTGTACGACCGTGTACTCTGGCGTGAGACCGTGCTTGGTCATGACGTGACTGTGCGTGTGGTGCCGTTGTTTTTCAACGCGATGGCGACGCTGATGGCGTGGCTGCTGCGACTTCTGTACCGCTCGTGGACGTTTGATGATGGCATGCTGGTCATGTTGGATGGCCGCGTGGCGTACAGCAACTACATGAGTGGTCCTCGCGTTCCAGGCCAACGTCGAGAACGCATCGTCTCACGACTGTGGACCCCTCCAGTCCAAACCCAAACGCCTCAGCCGCGAATCACAGTCAGCTGACAACAGTCAAACAGAACTTAGGAGTGCATTCATCCGAGTAGTCACTGGTCCGTTCGTGGATGGACCAGTACGGTTGTCTGTGCGGTGGGCTTCCACCGTCTCGACACGATGCGCTGCCGTGGTCGCCCAGGCTGTCGGTGAGTTTGCCTCAGGTAGTTGGTGTACGCCACAGGGCCTTCGAGCACGATCATCGTATGCCTGTCAAACATCCACTGTCGACGCAGGAGCCGCACAAACCAGGCCAAGATGTCGGCGACGCTGCTGTAAAACAGTGGCAGCGCGTGGAACGTGACGAGCTTGCCACGGATGGTGCCACTCCAAATCACGCGGTTGTACGGCGTCTCGGAAAGATCGAGCACGATCATGCCGTAGAGCAACACCCAGTACCCAGTGAAAGCCGTGGAGATCACGACCGCTGGGAAGTGGAGCTGAATGCGGAAGTTGTCTTTCACAAGCGACGAGAGTTCGTCGACACACATTGCCCAGTGAATCCACAACCATGGCAGGAGCACGGCAAGACACGGGCTTGTGCGCCACTGGAAGTAGTCGTGATCAAGTGGGTCAACGAGAGCTGCCAGGAGACGAAGACGAAGTCGAAGCTGGACCCGAAGTACTCGTGGACTTGGCGTAAGTAGCACCCAGCAGTGGCGACTACAAACACCAACGAGACTGCGATCGCTAGGAGCTGCAGTGCCGACGACGACACAGACGATGGCTCGGTATCCAGTTGATAGTCGGCGAAAACGACCGCGAAGACAGTTAGCGTGAACGCACTGACGCCGAGCGTTCGTACGATCATGCGAGCCAATCGCGAGTTCACGACGAAGTTTACTAGCCACGGTACTGCAGTTCTTCGTGGGTCGACGAGGCCAATAGACAAAACACAATGAAGCTGCTGGATCGGAGAGATGGACCCGACGCGGACGTCTGTCCCTTCGTTGCTCAGTGTCGCCTCTCGATATGTGGTAGAGCTCGTCATCGTCTCTGTCGCAGCACACACTTGGCGGCAACGGACGAGACGAAGCAAACATCGGTAGCTCACGCACTGGACCTGCTGCCTGCTGTCCCCACGAAGCGTCCTCCTGGTTCGCGAGATGTTACGAAGGATCATGGTCATGAGCGTGATCAAGCAGCACACCACGAAGCTGTCGGAGCTGAGCTCGTGGGCGCCGTAGCTGATTACTGTGAAGCGCTGCAGCAACGCGATCAAGTCGATCTTGACGCCGATAATAAAGAAAAGCGTCGTAGCCACGGCCCCGAGGTTGGTGAACAACGTGCGGTGGGTGCCTCGGAGGTTGTCGTCGGCCAGGATGCTGTCGGCAATGCCGAACCCGGCCGCAGCCACAGCGACAGCGCGAGCGTCCCCCAGTTGCATGCTCATCGCGACAACGAACGCGAGATCGTACAGGAAAAAGAACCAAAAGTCATACGTCCGGACTAGCAGCCCCACCGTCTCGTACCGCACGACACTCGTGCCTACGAGATACGACGGCAGCTGGAGGATAGCGGAGACCACGGCGATGCCCTCAGCTAAGGCGGCGTCCTGCACCACGAGCATGATGAGCAGCAAGCACATACCCAAAAGGAACGAGCCGAAGAGCAGTCAGCCGTGACGTAAGTAGCTTGTCGTACGGGCGAACCATGCGTCGCTGAGCCAGCGCGAACGCAGCGAGACCGACAAGTCGACGACGGGGAGAGCATGCGCGGGCTGCAGCTCGTACTGCCACGCTGGCGAGCCGTCAGCTCTCGGATTCGCGGTGCTTGAGCTGTCAGGGACGACTTGATTTGGCCACGCGAGCGAGAGCATCGTGGTCGATAGGATCAATCTGAAAGTCTGTCTGCAAATGCGATACGGCACGTTGGGGTGACTGTGCAAGAGTTATTTTCATGGCGGCGTGAATGGCACTAAGCTACATTTTTCTACTACACACTAGAAGGATGCTAAGCTGGTCTTCGTCCACAAAAGGCACGCTATGTGGGCGTGACAGGCTATTTAATTGACATTCACGGTAGCAACAGAACGGGTCTGGTAAACAGAGAGGTATTTCTGTCGACGATCCTGAAAGTCGGGTCTGTTTGGATACTTCCGCGAGCTCAATCAGTCTCTTGGTCTTCATCTGATCGCATTTCAACTCACGTTCACCCTCCGATTGTGGCAAAGCAAAGATAAACAAAACTTAATGGAGACGACACCAACGATATAGTAGGACAAGCTCTTCTTTTGATGATGTAGCTGCCCTAGATGCCGACGATTTCGACTTCCAGCTACGTCGTCTGCCGTGACGTTGCTGTGTCTTTCCGTAGCAGAACCGACCACGTCTTCGGCCGCACACTGGTCTTTTTCCACGGCCTGGATAGAACACGCTGCTGTCGCTGTTCCTCTCCTAGTACTCGAGGGACTCGGCTCATGTAGTTGGTGTACCCCACGGGCCGTCGAGTACGATCAGCATGTAGCAGTTGAAGCGCCAGGAGCGATACACGAGACGCGTCGACCACGCCAACACACTCGCGAGGCTGTCGAAGTACAGGGGTATGACGCGGATCATGACTCGCTTGTGGAAGACAGTGCCGCTCCAGAGCACGCGGTCGTAGGGCTCATCGAGCACGATCATCAAGTAGATCAAGAGCCAGCACGCGGCGATTCCGACGGAGATCACGACTGCCGGGAAGCGGACGCGGAGGCGGAAGATCTCTTTGACGGGTGGCGACAGTGCGTCGACACACATCGCCCAGTGGATCCACAGCCACGTCGTGAGCATGACGAGGCACGGACTACTACACCATCTGAAGAAGTCGCACGCCGTCAGGTGGACCACAGTGATGAGCGTCGACACGTAGAGGAAGTCGAACGAAACGATCCATGCCTTGAGGACTTGGCGGAGGAAGCACGCACCGCTTGCTAGTACAAACACTGTAGTGAGTGCGACCGCAGTGAGTTGTACAGTCGTTATCGTCGGTGTGGTAATCGTGATCTGATAGTCGACGAGCAGTGCCGTGACGCACGACATGACGAAGGCACTGGTACCGGTCGTTCGTACGAGTAGCTGCACGAGTCGCGAGTTCATGACCAGAGTCGATAGCCACGGCATCGCTGTGTCTCGAGCATCGATCGTTACGATCTCAAGCACGCACTGGAGCTGCTGGATGGGCGAAACACCTCCGTCCATAACTGGATTTGGGCAGCCATGCACTAGAACCTTCTGCTCGGAGGCCGCTGGCTGTGAGCTACATCGCACGAGTCGAAGCAGGCAGCGATCGCTCACGCACCGGATCCGGGGCATGCTTCCCTTGGGCAGCGCTTGTCTGCCGCGTGCGATATTCCGCGAAATCATGGCCACGAGTGTGATCATACAGGTAATCACGAACCCTTGCGCGGGCAGCTCATGGGCGCCATAGCGAACCAGCGCGAAGAGCCGAAGCGAGACGATCAACTCGATCTTGACGCCCACGAGAAAGAACACCATGGTAGCCAGCGCACCGACGTTGATGAACACCATGCGCCGTGCGCCGTGCGCCTCTCAGATTGCCGTCGACGAGGATGTTGTTGGTGACCCCAGCCCAGAAGGCAATAGCGGCGATGCATCGCGCGTCGCCAAACTGCATACAAAGTACCATGACAAGCGCGAGATTGCACAGGAAGAAGAACCAAAAGTCGTACGTCTTGACCAGTAGCTGCACGACCTCGAAGCGTAGGACGCCGATGCCGATGAGGCACGACGGAAGCTGCAACAGCGCAGCGACGACGGCAAAAGCCTGGGCCGTGCCTGCGTCCTGAGTCATAAACAGAGCCGAGAGCAGACCCATTCCCAGGACGAACGAGGTCAAGAGGAGCCGACCGTGACGCATGAAGCTGGTCGAGCGAGCGAACCAGCGCTTGTTGAGGAAGCGCGACCGCATGGAGACAGAGAGATCCACGATGGGGAGCGGATGCCGGTCGCAGCTCGTACAGCCACCAGCAGGCATCGTCTGAGGAGGGACCTATGCTGCCTGTGGCTTCGGGGAGACTTGATCTAGTCGTCGAGTTGACGGCATTACGGCGTGTGTTGTCGAATCGACGAATGTCCGCTCGCCAGTGGGGAGAGATCGACGCGATCCGACTGGGCTATTTTGGAGTAGACAATGCCAAGACGCGCTAATTCGGTCGATGAGAGTCCGCTCAGAAGAATGCGGCGTCCAGACTGGCTCGTGACGAGATGGCAACTCTTGCGATCGGCTCAACCAACTAACCGCCAGCCTTGACAGGCCTCACAGCTACTGCGTTTTGGGTACTTTGATCGACGTTATTGTTGTTGTTGTCGCCGTCTTCGTCTTCCCACTGTCTGGACACAACGCGTTCATGCGGTGCGTTACGACGTTGGCAGGGTCGGCTCAAGTAGTTGGTGTAGGCCACGGGGCCGTCTAGGACGATCCGGATGTCCGCGTCAAAGCGGTAAGCTCGATACAGAAGCCGACAGGACCACACCAAGACGCTGGCCATACTGTCGAAGAAAGTTGGTATCACGCGAAACGCCACGGCGTTCCCGAATACAGTGCCACTCCACAGGACGCGGTCGAACGGCGGCTCCTTCGCATCCAGCACGATCATCCGGTGCAGTAGCAAGATCGCGCCTGCCATTGCCGTGGCTATCACGACGGCAGGGGAGCGGACGTGAAGGCGAAACGTGTCTTTCACGAGAGGCGACAGCGCATCAACGCACAGCTCCCAGTGGATCCTCAGCACGACGAGACACGGACTGGTGTGCCACTGGAAGAAGTCGCACGCGGTCACGTGGATCACAGTCAGCAGCGTGGAGACGTAGAGGAAGTCGAAGGACGATAGCAGCACCTTGTACACTTGGCGAAGGTACATGGAGGCACTGATGACGGCGAATGCAGCGGTGAGTGCGACGGCTGTGAGCTGCACGGTCAACGAAGACGATGATACGTCGTGGTGGCTACGACTGGAGTCCGCTGTGCTGGCTCCTACAAGCGAAGCCGTGAAGGCAGCAGCTCCCATAATTCGAATGAGACCCATAGCCATCAGAGACCTTGAGACGATTCTCAGAAACGATGACACGACGGTCTTGCGTACATCGATCAAGCCGATTGGGAGGACACACTGGAGCTGCTGGATAGGAGAGACCTGTGCGACTTCCACTGCTGGTCGGATCAAAATGTTACCAGCAAATATAGTTAAAACGCCACTGGAACTGCATGGCACGAGCCGAAGAGAGCATCGATAACTCACACACTTGATGAGCTGGATGCTGCGTCGCGGAATCGCCTGCCTCCGTCGGTATATATTTCGAATGATCATCGCCAGGAGAGTCACCAGTGCTGAGACCAGAAAGCTCTGTGCTGGCAGAGCGAATGCACCATACGGGATCAACGCTGGAGACCGCATTGACTTGATATAGTCCAACTCGAAGCAGATGAGGAAGACAGCCGCGCACGCCAGTACGATCGCATTCTCAACCAGCATGCTCCTAGCTCCTCGGCGACTCGCGTCGACAAGGATACTGAGGTTCATGCCGGACCAAAACGCGAATGCAGCGAAGATACGAGCGTTCCCGAGCACGAAGCTGACTGCGATGAGAAAGCCCAGGTTGCAAACGAAGAAGAACCAAAAGTCGTACATCTTGACCAGCAGCCGCACCATCGCGACGTCAGTACACTGATGCCAAGAATCGGAGCCGGCAACGCCAACGTGCTCGCAACTAGCGCGAGCGTTCGGATCAGCGTGTCGTTTTGCACCATGCACATGAGTATTGCACGAGCCTCCGGTTCTGGAGGAAGCGCGATCGCAAGGAGACTGAGAGATCCACTATCGAAGGTCGTGGGCTGGACGCAACTCGTATTGCCAACATCTCTCTTCTTCGATAATTCGAAAAACTTGGGCATGTGTGCGAGGGCAAGACATCTACACTGTCAAGTTGCGGTAGCTGGAGAGGTCTTCGTAGATTGAGAAGGTCTATTGCCGCCCAGACGAGCTATTCTTGCCTTCACTAGGGTCGTGATCGTTGAACCTTGAGCCAATGAGCTTTCACACGCTCAAAGCACTTGACAGCGAGACGTTGGGGGTGTAGTAAATAGACATGCCAGTGATCTGAGTCATCAAATCGGACCTTGAGTTGCTCCCGAGTCGATCCCGCGTATATCGGCTCAGCTCTCCATTCAACGGCGCAAAACTGATGCACAAATCGTCTTGTTTGGAGATCTGGAGCTCAGTCTTCATGCGTGTGGCACCGCCGGGGGTGCTGCAGCCACTTGGAGAGGGCGCGTGGCCTTGATCAGATAGTTGGTGTATGCCACCGGCCCATCCAGCATGATCAGCATCTCGGCATCGAAGCACCACGTGTGATACAAAAGCCGCATGCCGAACACTAGGACGTTGGCCATACTGTTGTAGAAGACTGGCACAACGCGGAACTCCATTGCGTTCCCGAGTACTGTGCTGCTCCACAGCACGCGGTCGTACGGCTCCTCTGACGTCTCCAGTACGACGACACGGTACAGTAGCAGGATCGCACCTGTCATCGCCGTGGTTATCACGACGGCAGGGAAGCGGACGTGAAGTCGAAACGCGTACTTCACAAGGGCGACAGCGCATCAACGCACAGCACCCAGTGGATCCACAGCCACGAAGTCAGCACGACGAGACACGGACTGGTGTGCCACTGGAAGAAGTCGCACGCGGTCACGTGGACCACCGTCAGCAGCGTGGAGACGTAGAGGAAATCAAATGACGAGACAAGCGCCTGGATAACCCCGCGGAGATACATCGCGACACTGCAGCCTACGAAAGCCGCCGTCAGTGTCGCTGACACGATCTGTAGGGTCGCGTGGGATGACGGCTTCTCATACACCAGACCATAATCGGCGTCGATCGCCGCTGCAATTGATACCACGAATGCGCTGAAACCAACAAACCGCATGAAAACTTGGCCTGGTCGCGACGTCACAAAGGTTGTGCCGAGCCTTCGTATCAGTGTTGTGTGGATCAATGACACCGATGGAGAGAACACACCGTAGTCGCTGGAGATGTGACATATCGGGTTGAGCTGCCCGGCAGCTGATCTGGTCAACTAGATTCGACGGCGATGGCGTCAAAGCCACCATGCCTGGGCCGCCACCTCGAGCCGCAGCGTCGTCTTGAACTACTGGGCGTAACTGGAGAGAACAGCGGAGACTCACGCAGCGGACCTCCTGAATACCTCCCTGCCGAAGAGCCTGTCGACCGCGGTAGACATTGCGGGCCGTCATCGCTGTGAGTGTGAGTTGACACGACTCGGCGAGGGCCTTGGCTGGTTGCGCGTGGGCCCCGTATCGGAACAAGTCAAAGTCCTTCAACGCCACGATCCAGTCGAGCTTGAGCATCAGTGAGAACAGTACGCTCGTCGTAAATACCCCAACGTTGCCCTGCACCGAGCGTCTAGCTCCTCGGAGGTTGGCGTCACCAAGAAGATTGTTTGTGCTTCCCACTGCGAACACGAAGGCCGCAATGATCCGAATGTCACGCACTAAGGCACTGACCACGACAAGGAATACGATGTTGGTCGCGTTGAAGAACCAGAAGTCGTACGTTTTCACAAGCAGACGCACGACCTGAAAGCGCAAGACCGCGATGCCGATGAGAGGCGCAGGCAGCATTAACACACTCGACACGACCGCGAGTGGCTGGATCACAATGACGTCTTGGCTCACAAACATGGCGACGAGCAGGATTCCCCCGACTACGAAGAGCGAGAAGAGGAGCCGTCCGTGGCGCATGCACTTCGTCACGCGAGCGAGTCCATTCTTGGTGAGGTATCGCGCGCGGAGTGAGACGGACAAGTCTAGATCAGGCAGATCGTAGGCCGGACGCAACTCGTAAAGCAATGAGTCGATGTCTTGAGTGTTCGTCGGGGGACGTGCAGCGTCGGGAGCGACTGGTGTTGGTGACGGCATTGC
Organism: Pythium dissotocum; assembly: GCA_023336355.1. Classification (NCBI taxonomy): domain Eukaryota; phylum Oomycota; class Peronosporomycetes; order Pythiales; family Pythiaceae; genus Pythium; species Pythium dissotocum. Next base: position 41,455 of record JAADWY010000025.1, on the reverse strand, counting down.
GCTCTTGACGTAGACGAACAACGAACGTGATGTCGAGTGCCAACCTGCCTCACGATCATCGTGGTCAAGATGATGGATGACACTCTGACCAAACTGGACCATGATGGCGAGTACAAAGCCCCACCGGACCCCATTCGTCTGCACTGTGCTTCATGAGTCATGAACCACGGTTGAGCAGCAAAGAACTCGTCCTCGTCACGCGTACTTCTTGGACATGCTGATCCTCAACCGCTTCCCTCTACACCCGTGCTTCGTACATGCGTGGATCTGTGTGATTCGCCCACGAGCACTTGCTGCATCGTGCGTGGCGACTCGAATATCCATTGCATCATCATTACGATGAGTTGCATGTCGCCTTTCTCACCGAAGAGCTACGTACGCGGCACAAGGCCCGCACTGGCGATGCGGAACGTCAGCGCCTTCTACGGGCACGTTGAAGTTGGCGGATTGCGCCGCCAGTTGGCTGCACTTGCCTCGATCTTGTCTCCGTCTTCTGCAATCGCAGGAATCGCATTCACAAATCCCATTTTCGTGCGTCCGATCCGCATCTTCCTCGTCATGGTCATGTGTCTCAAACCCTGAAAATCTGTTCCGACAGCCAGCACGATGGCTGCGAAAAACTTTCCACGAAAAAGGCGGAACAAAGAGTTGAAGTTGAAGTGGGTTCTCGCTCTCTTGGTTGTTGCTTTGCGCTCCGCCTTTGCGCTCTGTTCCAGGCTGCAGCCACCTGCTCGTGGTACCAGACCACCCAAGACCAGAACAAAAGCCAGTTGGTGGCCGCAAGCTGACGACGAGAACCTGGGAAACAGTCCGAGGGAAGGGCCATGTCACGCGCTGATTGGCCGAGTATTGTTCTCACCCGCCTCCAGCTGGCGAATCAGCGCGCGTCGAGGTTAAAAACCCAGCCCTACCCGCAATCAACCCAATTCATTCCAATTCAAAAACTCTTCTTTGCTGGAGCAGCTTTTTGTTGTTCCAGCAAGCTTGCTGCCTCCTTGCTACTTGTTCTCCCCTGTCGCCCCAGTCATTTCAGGCGGCAATTGCTTGGTGAGCCATTCCCATTTGCCAATTCCCCGCGTGACGACGTTAAAGAAACCCCCGCATCCGAAGAGCTACGCACCGTACCAGTCAGTCAGTATGGTCAAGTCATCGCTCAACGTGAACGCCGTGCCGTTCTACCCGTCCGTGCAGTGGGCGCCTGTCATCACGGAAGACTACTACGAGCAGCGTCCGCACTCGCCCGGCAGCAACGGCTTTGTGATCGCCGACCAGTTCTTCTCGTTCCAGGAGATCCCGGATGAAGAGCTCTTCGACGCCAAGCTCCACCCGCTGACGCCTGAGGAACTCGCTGAACTGGAGCAGATCGATGAAGTCAACGCGATGCTCGTGGAGCTGGACATCATGGAGACCCACCAGGAGCTCCACCACAAGCTGTCGGAGTTTACCAAGGACAAGCGCACGAGCTCGGACTTTGATGCGGAAGTGCACAGCCACATCATCAAGGCCACGAAGTCCAAGGACCGTGTGAAGAGCCCGCGCGTGCCGAAGAAGCAGCTCCACTGTCACATGAAGAAGTCCAACTTCGTGGCGCTGCAGCAGCCGCGCTCGGTCAACTAAATACCCCCTACGTCTCCACACCACACCACCACAGATTGCGCATCGACTCTGTTCTGCAGCTAGTGCTCGGACACGACACCATCGAAAACAACCACCAGATACCCAGGACGTCATCTCCCTTCCTCATACTCCATCCCGACGGACGAAGAAACCCCAGAAAACCACGGAGGGAGGCCCGACAGACACCCAACTCAACACCAGCACAAAACACCAGACAGACCAGACAATCCAATATCGCCGCGGCCGAAGAGAAGGCGCGCGTGGTATACCCATGCGGGTACCACCATTAGAAACAGCAAACAATAGTAGTAGCAATAGGAAACCCCACCCCATAGGACACCTCGTACACTAGACAAGGGCGGAGTCGTGACGCAAGCAAAACGTGATGTGAAAGAAGACCAAGTATGACGAGACCAAGACGAAGGGATCACCAAGGGCAAGCGAGAGCATGTGCAGTAGTAATAACCCATTAAAAATGAATGTAGGATGGATTGCCCCCCTTTCAACTCCACTGATCTTCAGTTTGAAGGCCATATCCATTTTGAGCAACATCATGTGTTTCCGTGGCATCCGCTTCACATGCAGTGAAGCCATTTTTGTCAAATATGATGTGCACCACATAAGGTTACGCTCGAGAGGTGTATACAAGGGTTACGCTATACGGTGCTGTATGATTGGCTGAAATAATGCCGACTTGGGCACATGTTGCTCCATCCAATCATCATCACCAGGAAGCGACGCCAACGAAAAGCTCCATTGCATTGCCGTGCACGCCTGTGTCCGACATCCTCCCACCCTACGCATACACAGAGACCATGGCGAAGAAGGTGCTGAACTTGAGCGGCAGCCGCGCGGCGCCCGCGAAGCCTGCGTCGTCCGAGAGCGGCTCCAGCAGCGGCTCGGAGGACGAGCAGCCACGCAAGACCACGGCGGCCGCCGTCTCCAGCGACCAGTCGGGCTCGGAGGACGAGTCCGAGTCGGATGACGAGTACGTCCACGCTGCTTAAACGAGGCCATGTAGGATGCAAGCCAGTGAGTGACTCACGTGATTCTGTATGAACAGGGAATTTGAGATCCCACCGGGCTTCGAGGCCGTGCAGGGCAGCTCGTCCATCACGCGTGAGTCGATTCTGTCGGGCGACAAGGAGCTGTGGTTCTTCAAGCTGCCCAAGGACGTACGTGACTTAGCAGAGCTTGCTCTTCTTATGGTGTTGGCAGTCGTAGTGACGTGGTGGCTTTCTTGTTTTGTGCAGTTGGATGCGTCGGCGTTGGCGAATGTGTCGTTCAAGGTCGGCAAGGACGCGTCGTCGGCCGGCGTGGTCGTGAGCAGCGTCACGCGTGACGGCATGAGCTACAGCCTGCAAGTGGAGGACGCTCTGCTCACGAACCAGCTCGTGAACGCGTTCCCGCTCGCCAAGGAGCGCAAGAAGTTCACGCTCGGCAAGCCGTTCACGCGGTGTTTCTCCCTGGTCGAGAGCCGCGCCGAGTCGTCGTCTGCAGTGAAGAAGACGGCCGAGGCCACGCCGGAGAAGAGCGCCAAGAAGAGCAAGAGCTCCAAGAAGCACGAGCAGGTCGAGGAGGCCAGCGCCAAGCCGGCGAAGAAGGCCAAGACCAAGAAATAATAGAGATTTTATATGTGAATGAACGAACGAACGGATGACAATGAGATAGATACACAAAACAAAATGGCGGTGCATACATGTTAGAAGGGGGAACTATATCGTATCATCAGGGAAAGACAACCCGGGAGACTCTAGGCCAAGTAGCCCACGTGCGCGAGTGCCTAGAACAGCAGCAGCGGCTCGTCGTTGGTCTGTGCCTTGCTGTTGAGCTTGTCCTTGCTAGAGCTCTTCTTCTTAGAGGACGACGACGACTTCTTCTCCTTGAGTCCACCGCTTGCCGCCTCGTCCTTGGACCGCTTCGACGTCGACGAGCTCTTGGTTTTACTACTGGTTCCGTTGCCGCTACTGCTCTTCTTGCTCTTGTGGCGCTTCTCGCGGTCACGGTCTTCGCCGTCCGAGCTCACATTGCCGTAAATATTCTCCTTGGCTTCGTCCTCGTGGCGCTTGGATGACGCCTTCTTCTTGGTCTTCTTGTGCGAGTCCTCTTCGTCAGCGTCTTCGTCGCGGTGCTTGCTGCTGTGCTTCTTTTTCTTTGTGCTCTTTGAGCTTTCGTCCTTGTCCTTGCTCTTGCTCTTCTTCTTCTTCTTTCGTCCTTCGTCGGCATCCTCCAGATCGTACTGCTTGGTCTGGCGATGGTACAAGTGCTCGTCTGGGATCTTCTCATCGTCACGAAGTGGCATCGTGAGGTCGATCGCCGACAGATCGTCGTCGTCTTGGCCGCCACGCTTTTTGCGAGAGCGGCGACGGTCGTCCTCACTCGACGCTCCGTCTGGCATAAGGTCGTCTTCGAAGACGGCCTTCGATTTGCGGGTCTTCTTGGTGTTCTTTTTCTTCTTACTGGACGTGTCGAGTGCATCCATGATCTCCGCAAAGCCCTACACAACCAAAACAAAAGTATCAGGATCACTGACCCAAATCCAATCCGTCAGAGTATAACAGCTAACAGCCACGTACGCTCTGGCCAAGCAAGTCGTTGGAGTTGTTGTTGGTGCCCGAGAGGTAGAACGGGTCCTTGCGCAGACGCTCCTTCTCTCGCTCGTTCTCACGCTCCCGCTCCGCCTTGTCATCACCTTCATCTGAGCTCGAGCCACCCGACCGCGAGTCGTACGAGCCACGGCGAGACCGCGATTTCTTCTTCTTGCGTGGCGACTCGCTGAAACCAATGCCGTTGTAGCCGCTGGAGCTGCTCGGGGCCTGTTGCTGGTGCACAAACGACACTTCCAGGTCGTCTTCACTCGCAAAAGACGAGAAGTCTCCACCCGATTCCAGGAACGAGGCTTCACTGGAGCTGAAGGCCGTGTCCAGGTCCAGGTCCCCAGGCAAAGGTACCTTTCGCTGAGCCTTGGCACCGACTGGAGCCAGGCGTTCGGCGAAGTAGCCGCTGAGGATACCCACACGAGCGGAGTTGTCGAGCGAGATGTTGCTGTCGAATGCACGCGATGCACGCTCATCCGAGCTCAGCGAGCCAAAGCCCAAGCCAAGTGAGAGCAAGATCTGCTGGAGAGCAACGGCACGCTCCTGGACTTCAATGTGTTCACTCTGGACAAATGCCGGCAGCCGTTCCAGCACGAGCTCCGCGAGCTTCTCAAGCGTGGCGTCATCCGCACGGTCCGCCATGGCCGTCACGAACTTCAGCAGCGTCTGAATGTACACCGTCTGAACGTGCGCAGGCAGACTCGTCGTGCGTGGCTGCAGCATCTCGTCCACGAGGTCCTGGATGTGCTCCAACTTTTCTTCTTCGCTCTCCTTCTCGTCGTCGGAACTCTCCTCATCCTCTTCGTCATCGTCCGAGTCGTCCAGGTACTCGGTCACGTATTCGCCCGTGATCCACGCCGCCGCGTAGAAGACTTCGCATAGCGTGCTCGCGCCTGGTCCACTCAGCGCGTCCTTCTCCAGCAGCAAGTCGATCATGTTGTCGACCATCACGCTGCGCACGCTCTTCACACGCACAGCGATGTCGATGAGCTGGCGCGCGACCTCAATACCGTGGGACTTGGACGCAGGATCGTCACTGTAGATGCTGCTCTTGAGTCCGGCACTCGCAGCGCTGGCTGGGTCCAGTGTAAACGCAGTGTTGCTGGGCACACGCGCAAGCTGCACGAGTACGTGGATGTACCAGTCGAAGTCGTGGATGTTTTCGTACTTGTTCACCGAGCACACGTACAGGATGCGGCTGATGAGCTCGTGGCGGTAGATGCCGTCAGCCGACAGCGTCTGGCGCATCAATTCGCGGATGATCTGCGCGGCGTTGTCCGGCGTGACCATTCCGGCGAGCAGCTCCAGCGAGCGCATTCTAATCGTGATGTCGTCCACCGCGAGACACTCGATGATCAGCGCCTGGTGCTCGCCAATCACAAACGGATGCGACTCCATGAGGTTGCTGAGACCGACAAGTCCCAAGTAGCGCAGGTTCTGGTCCTGGTCTTCGATGAAGCGACGCAGGTGGTCATTGCAGAGCCGCACGACCGCCTGGACGTTGCGAGGCTGGCTGCCGTCGCTCTTCTTCGTGTACAAAAGGGCCGTCGTGACCGTGGCAATGCATTCGTACAGCAGCGACTTGGCGGGCGTGTTCTGGATGATCGTGGCGAGCGGATCCAGCAGCTTGCGCGCAAGTCGTGGCTCCTCCGGCACCAGCGACGCCATGAGCTTGACCACCTTGATGAGCATCCAGTTGTTGGACGACGTCGTGAGCAGGCGGAAGAACTGTGGCGCGAGACCGAGGTAGTTCTTGGGCTTTTTGTTGGCCAGCTCACAGATCACGTTCACGGCACAGCTCACGACCGAGACGTCGGGCTCCTCCATGCGTTCCTTGAGCTTGTCGAACGTCAGACGCAGGCCCTGCGGGTAGCGCAGGAAGACCTTGTACAGCACGAGCGTCGCCTTCTTGCGAACGTACGACTTGGGGCTGTTCATCATGGCGACCACGTCGCCCAGCAAGTCACGCGCGAGGTCCGTGGTCGCGATATTCGCCAGCACGTTGATCGCCAAGCCCACTTCGTGCTCATTGACGGAGCCAAACTCCTTCTTGAGCAGGTTCGTACACAGCAGCACGACGTCCGTAGTCTGCGTGAAGCTCTGCGAGGCGGCAGTGTAGCCAATGCGCTTGTGCGAAAAGCGCTCGTAGCTCATGACCTCGACGATGTGGAACGCCGCCCAGGTCATGTCGTAGCCCAGCATGTGCAGGTACGTGAGCTTGCGCACGGCCTCGGCCTTGAGAAACTGGTCCGTGCTCTTGAGCTCGTTCTTGATGTCCTGCATGGCCTGCGAGATGTACACGTTCACGTCGCCCTTGGCCGAGCGGATGCCCTTGACCAGGTCCTGCATGTTCTTCTCAAACATGGCGCTCTAGCTCAAAGCAGCTCACTGCGTCAACAGCCACGCGGCGGATACGGAACACTGTGGTGGAGATGGAGATCTGGAAGATACGGCCGAGACGGACGCAGGCAAGTGCGGCGGTCGGTGGAGCGGCGGGTCCGCGTGGGGCTTTGGATCCGCTGGAGAGTGTGTGTGAAGCTGTAGCCGGTCGGTTGCTCTTCGCCGGGGGCAGGTCATACAGCTCCAAATAGAAGACTCTCGTGAAGTATATGGGTGGGTGGGTTCATCCTTGCTGACGTTTTACAGGCCGGCTCGTCAAGGATGGTTTTGTTATCGAAAGTCACGGATATCGGTTTTGTGCGGGCTGTGGGTCAAACCCGTTTGTGGAGTTCTGGTGATTTTCTTCCGTATTTTGTGTATCTTTTCGATCAGAGGGTGCGTGAAGTAGCGCCATGAAGTGGGATATGGAATATTGGTGATCCAAGTTGCTGCGGACGGCGAGACGCTGACGAGAAGACCGATTGTTTCGTGCGGCTCTCAGGCGAGACCAAGAGCTTCGCTCCTTCGCTGCAGTTGACGGTCGAAGCTCAATTGTACGTGGTTTAATTTGCTTGTGCATTGAAGTACGCGAGAGCTTGTTTGGTGCAGTTTGAGTCGTCCTCTTTGAGCAGTGGGGTGATGCACATCGCATACAGAACTTCCTCAAGGTTGAGAGCGAGAAAGGCGCTGGGGAGAGACGCGGTATAGACGAGGTCACCACGGAGAATCGTCAAAGGAGAATGATCGTGGGAAGAGGGCGGCGACGCCGAATACATTTAACCCATTAGAAGCTCGAGCACGATCATCAATGCGTTCACGATAATAAGTGGCACTGCCACAGTAGAAACGCAAGCGCGAGTTAGTTCAGTGCGCACAGGACGTAGAGTGATGCAAGGCAGAATGATGAAGGCAGGAAGTCATGCAGCAGCGTACCTCGCAGATACTGGACGGCGACCAAGAAGCCCACGACTTGGTTCTTGATGGTCATGCCCTGCGAAGAATCGATCTTGTCCCAGCCATCTATATAACCAAAAGAAACATGGACATGATCAGCTCTACCGTCTAGACCACGGTAGCTAGGACGCTGGTTGATATCCGCGACGCCATCGTCGCGACAGAAGCGCAACAACTACGCATCCCAAATAGCCACAGCGCAGCAACAAACGCCGTCACGTACACTGCCGCAGGAAGCGTTTCTCGTTGAGGATGCTCACGGCGTTGGTGAGCAGCAGGCTCGAGAGGAAGAAGTCCCACAACACGCCCATTTTGGCTGCGGTTGTCGTGCAAATGCGATGAGCTTCGTGTCGGTGGGCGGCACAACTGACGCTCACCCAGATGACCCAACTAAGTTAACCCTACGCTATGTGGGCCACATATCAGTTATAGTTGATTTTCTCTGCAATTTGATAGTATGATGATGGCGCACTGGAACCCATCATGCAGTCACCTCAATCATCATCATCATCGTATTGCAATCATCAGCCCATCGATCACTTCCATCAACGGCTAGCACAGCGAAAATGGCGACCACGAAGGCCTGGCCGCTGTCATCAAGTGATGCATCGAAGCTGCGCGGCTCCAGCCGTGCAAGCGCCTCTTCGAAATCCACCGCGAAACCTTCCACGGACCGCAAAGGGTCGCGATACTCGGGATCAACTGACGCGACTGAGCTATTAGACGAGATGCCGCGCATGGCGTTCCGCTTCAGCGTCGTGACTGTCGTCATTGCGGTCATTGCTGTGCTGGCCGCGCTTGCGTTTCCCGCCGTGCAGTCGTCGATATGGTCTGCCAAGCGTCAGTATGAGCTCTCGAGCACCAAGTCGGCGTTGCATGCCTCGCAGGCGAAGAGCGCCACCGGACAGCCGACGGTGGAGGTGCTGGAAGTGTATCCGCATGACGCAGGAGCTTTCACACAAGGTCTACTCGTGGCGGAGCTGGGCATGGAGAAGTTCTTCATCGAATCCACTGGTTTGAATGGACAGTCGAGTCTGCGCAAGGTCGACATCGCGACGGGCGAAGTTAAGGCCAAGTACATGCTGGACTCGAGCCTCTTTGGTGAGGGCGTCGCGCTGAATAACGACGGAGAGTTGGTGATGATCACGTGGAAGAGCAAGAAAGGGTTCACGTTCGATTTGACGACGGCATCCGAGTTTAAAGTGAAGCGCGAGTTCGACTTCTCCACATCCACGGGTGAAGGTTGGGGCATTGACAACGACGGCACACACTTGGTTGTGTCGGACGGCTCCTCGAAGATCCAGTTCTGGGACCCAAAGACACTGAAGGAAGTTGGTCAGATCACTGTGACGTACAATGGCCAAGAGATCGCGAGCCTGAATGAGCTCGAGTTTGCCAATGGGTTCATCTACGCGAACGTTTGGTACCAGACTGTGATCGTGAAGATCGATCCAGCCGATGGCAAGATCGTCGCGGTTTTTGATTGTGCGGAGCTCATGAAGCAAGCGGGCCCTGGCGCGGATGTGCTGAACGGCATCGCGTACGATGGGGAAGAGGACGTGTTCTACCTCACGGGGAAGCTCTGGAGTCGGATGTTCAAAGTGCATCTACTTGCGTAAGGCAAAGCGTGAATACAGCCATGGTTTGCTCATGAGAAACGTTGCCGATCTCTCATCTTCCTCGTTATTATCTTCATGCCTGCATGTCGCCTCGTGGCCCGCCACGCTTGCGCCTAGCCACCCTTCCGGCCACGCTCTTGTGTTCCTGTCGTCTCTATTGTTTCTGGCTTTACTCGTCGTCCAGCTGGAGGAACGGGTTCGGGATCTCCTCCGTACCTTCGACTGGCGACACGAGCGTCACCGACGTGCCTCGGCACACGACAAGGCCGATCTTGCGGGTCTCGTCCGTCACGCGGTACTCGTCGCTTGGATCGCGCACGAACTCGACGCAGTCGTCCAGCACGAGGTTCACGAGCTGGTCGTAGCCCTTCAGCACGCCGTGGACTTCACGGCCGCCGAAAAACTTCACGCGCACTGGCTGATCCACATACTTGGCGAGGTCCAGGATCTGGTCGCGACGCGGTGGCGCGCTGCCGCCACTGCTTGCGTGGGAGCCGTTCGTCGCCATCTTGTGTGTGTCTTTCTTAGCGTTCTTGGTGGAGTCACTCGAATGGAGCTTTTCATTCCAGGCGAGAGGGCTTCTATTATGGCTCATTCATAAGCTGATGGTATCGGATATGGAAGCTTTTCGGAAAAAAGAGAGTGAATCGAAGATGCGATCGCTTGCATGGGACGAGCGCGTGCTGGAGACCGTCGCGAGCGTGAAGACACTGCCGCTAGAGCGTATGTTGACATAGCGCGAGGTTGAAGTGCAGTGGAGGTATTGTATATGGCTGAGAATGTGTTCTTGTTGACAGAGTTTGAGAGCCTGGGCAAAATGGCGGTGCTGGTGTTCCACAATGAGAAGCAGAGTCGTCGGCGACTCACGCGCACAGCCTGTATATCTTCACTTCACTTTCATGCTGTCAACTTTGATTGATCTATTGGTGATTGATGGATCGTAGCTGCCTGTGGATGGAGCCACGAGCAAGCCGAGGGTGTGGTGTTGGCGCTGTCGAAGATCCTCATGGACTCTGCCAAGGTGAGTTGCCAGAGTATGCATCACTTGGTCGAGGCTACGACTTAACTCAATATTGTAATGCTTACAGGCGGATCTCGCTGAGCCCCAGCTCCAGGCATCGTTGAAAGGCATGGCGATGCCTGACGATCACGCCGACGCTATCGTGAAGGTAACAGTGCATAATTGCATGACCAGTGTCCTTTATGGAATTAACGGCGTCCGGTGTCCCACAGCTATACGCTAGCCACAAGGATATGATCAAGGCAAACTCCACGCGTGCCACAGATCTCAATCTTCCACAATACCGCTCGCTCGACTGGCGTGTTGATCTCGAGGTGCGTCAAGGAACTGGATTTGGACGGTCAAATGAGGCCAACTGACGACAGTGATGTTGCTACAGATCGCAAATCGCATGTCACGTAACAATCCGACGCCCATTGTGACACTGGGACTGAACACGGCCTCGCAAGACGCCGAGGGCGTGCCTGAGCTCGACACGAACTGCTTCCGCGTAGACTACACGACGCTCAAGAAGATGCAAACGCAACTGGAGACAGCGCTACGAGAGGTGGATACTGTCCATGCGAGCCGCATGCAACGCTACTTGCACTGAGGCTGAGTGAGATGAGATGCAGCAGATCGTGCATTAAATTAAAGCCACAGGTCGCTGGAGAACTCTCACTTGCGGGGCGTCGTGAAGTCTGTGATCTCTTCCAACTGCTTCTTACTCTCGTTTGAGGCAGCTTCTTCGCGTTGCAACAGAAGTTCCTTAAACCTGGCCTGGTTCTTGCGCCGGCGCTCCGCGTCCGGCTTCACCTGTGCCTCCTGCGCATTGTACCATTGTTTTCCAGTCAGTTTTTCGTGTCCATTATTGACGGCTTCCTGGAGTGTTCAGCGCAATACGACGTACCACGTCCTTGCGGATTTGCTCGTCAGACTTTGGATCCCAGTAATAGTACGCTGCGGCGGTTGGGATCGTGAACAGCGCCGTGTAGTGCACGAGCATCTTGTAGATTTTCATGGTGATTTCGCGCGTTGTGGTGGTGGTCGATTGGAATGGAAGGTTGCGAACTTAAGACGCACTTAGGATTAGCTACTCTTTGACACCCCACACATCCAAAGCATCGCCAACCACAATAATGAGCATGGCATGTCAGCTGATCCGGCGGGCGGCGGGCGTCCGCGCTGTGCGAGTATCCCTCCGCTTCAACCACGGAGCTGCTCGACCACTCCCCGAAGGCCTCAAGGAGATCTCCAGCGTACGTTATGTGCGTCCAGTTGCCTAAAAGACGTGGGAAAATGGCGCTAATCGGCCTTCATGAACGCAGGTTCCGCGCACGCCATCGTGGTCTTTGGCAGAACTCCACCAAGAAGGCGCCGTCTTCGACCAGACTGAGACGGTTCTCAACGAGGCGAAGGTATGCTGTTCCTATCCTATAAGAAATGACCGAAGAAGGAGCTGATTATTGATCTCGGTGAACAGCTACGTGAGCTAGCAGAGCTGTGCCACCTCCACATTGACGACGCCGCCATGCCAGCGCTACTCAAGGACGTCGAGTCGATTATCCAGTGCACCAAGACCATTCAGGCCGTGACGCTTAACGAGAACATCGACGACTTGTACGCGAAGGACGATTTCGATCTTGGCGCGGCGCCGTTGCGTGAGGATGTCGTCACGGAAGGCAACATTCCCGAAAAAGTGCTCGCCAATGCGGCCGAGCGATCCGGCAACTTCTTCAAAGTGCCCAAGGTGCTGCAGGACTAGCAAGCGTACGAATCGAAATCCGCCTTCGTCTCTCTATATTGTTTCTTGCTCTCTGTGTTTGTACTAGAGCTACTATGTAATCGCAATTTGTGCGGCTTCAGCAGCTCAGTTGTTGTTTCGGAAGACACCAGCCTCCGTGAGGTACTCTTCCAGGTCTTCGACCTTCATGTTGACGCCGTTGAGCTTGCGGATGCCCAGCAACTGGTTCTGCAGCGAGCCCTTGTGGTACATGAACAGCGTTGGGCAATTTCTGGTCGGCCAGTTCTCCACCGCGTGCTGCGCCTGGATGCTCACGAACTTGACGTCGCGGTGGTTGCGGGCAACCACACGCAGCACATCCTCCATCACCCGGCACTCTTCCAGAGACGAGTCCCACAAATACGCGATCACCCACGCGTCCTGGCTGGCGTCCGTGATCTCACGCGTCCACTCGTCCTTGGCAATCGGCTGCACGTCGCCGAACTTGTTGCGCGAGATCGCGGCCTTCATCTCGGCAATGCGACGATCACTGTCAACCCAAGAGCTCTTCGTCAGCCTCACCATCGCATAAACAACCATACACCCAGACAATAGCAACTCACCGGATACGCTGCAGCTCGTTGTCATCATCGTAATCGTCCTGTTCACACACAGATCACGAGTTGAGCTCTGTAGAATGCCATCGATGCAAGCACCACGTGGAATCGTACATCGAACTCGTCCAGCTCGTCGAGCGTCGCGTTCTCGCGCGGGTCCTCCTGCTCCTCTTCATCCTCCGACTCCTCCTCCTGGACCTTGGTCTTGGGCGCGATGATACCCTTCTTGATCAGGATGTCCTCCCACTCGGTCGTCTCGCCCGTAGGCGCGTAGTACACGTTGCCGCGGTCTCCCATAGTGTTCGGCTTCTTGCTCTTTGTCGTCTCTCGTTTTCTTCCAGACTGCCGTGCGACAGCACACACAAAGGTTACGGTTCATGCCTTTCACCAAGAAAAGTAACCCGGATAATATCCTGGTTACGATATTTTCACGTTTACCCAAACTAAGCTGATTTGTGGATGGCTCGTCCTCGGAGCTAATTAGCTTCCCGCCAACCCCAGCAGCCCATTGGCGCGCAATTCTCAAACCGAAGACCCAAGACGGAGCTTGCCACAGATCGCTTCCTGTACGTCGCGGACAACAAGCGCCATGGACACCATGAAGCAGATCACGCTCAATGCGCCGGGCGTGGGCGACATGGTCACGTACAATGCCACGCTCGCCGTGACCACTAACTCCAGCTCGTCGGTCGGCCATGACATCGCCATCACCAGTGGCGAGGACGGCGTCGTGTACTTCGTGGACCTCCACACCGAAGAGACTCTGTTCGACTCCGTCGTGTGTGATGGCACAATGCCAGCGCTTGCTGTCACGCCTGACCAGTCGCGTTTGCTGGTCGTATCCGGGGATGAGAACGCGTTGTACTCGTACAAGATGCCGCCGCAGTTTGAACGCGATGCGCTGCTGCTGCGCTCGCCAGTGGCGATCCGCCACGTCGCCTGCAGTGACAAATTCATCGCCGTTGCGACGGAAGACACAGAGATCAAGGTGCTGCTTCGTGCGGCCAGCGACCAGATCATTGCGATCCAAGGCCACGAGCACGGCATCAAGAGTGTGTCGTTTGATCCACAAGGAAAGTTCCTCTGCAGCGCCAGCGAAGACGGCACTGTGCGCGTCTACGAGCTGAACGAGGAGGCGCTGAGCTCTACGCAGGTCGCGATGTTCAAGATCCAGTACGGTGATCTGCGCAGCGAGGAAGTGTTCGTACGCTGCGCATGGCAGCAGGGCGACAAGGCGGAGCTGTTGGCTGTGCCTGTGAACCAGGGCATTGTGGAGCTGTTCGACCAAACAACGTGGAAGAGCCGAGGCCAACTACTCCTTCCTATGGGCAAGAGCAAGAGCTCTGACGTCAACATCTTGAGCTTCTCGCCCAACGGCCAGTACGTCGCCGGTGCCACGCTCAAGCAGGAGATCTTCATCTGGTCGGTGGCTACGAAAGAGTGCGTGCGCTCCTTCAAGACCGAGCACGAGATCGTCGCTGTGCAGTGGGCTCCATCACAGAGCGCACTGCTCGCATTCAACAACGGTGGAAAGCTGGGCTTCGTGAAGGATGTGATCCCCATGGGTCTCACGCCACCACACCAAGTCGGACTCGGCAGCGCCACAACAACAGCGACGGCGAACGCCTTACCAACCCAAGAATCCAGCAAACCAAAGAAGAACAAGAGCAATAAGCGCATGAACGCGTCGGATTTCGTGGACGATGAGGCTCTGGACGACGGCTCTGGACGAGACGACGATCCAAGCAGTGAAGAAGAGGCTGAATTTGACGAGGGCGAGACCCGTATGGAGGCTATCAAGGCCAGCTTCGGGTTCGGATCGGCTGCCGCTGCGGCTAATGACGGTGAGGCCGATTTGGGTCTCTCCAACGACAGACTCGAGGACGACGATGACTTCAACACGACCAGCAGCACCCGCTTCAGCTCTCTAGCGAAGGTCTCAGGCGGCGTCGCATCCCCGTTCCAGACCTTCCAGGAGCCATTCCAGTCTGGAAGCGTGCAGGACAGCTCCGTGTCTCTACTCGCGTGGACGACTTTGGGTGAGATCGAGTGCATTCGCGGCGCAAACCATAGTGAGCACCTTGTCAAGGTCGAGTTCGCCGACAAGTCGCGTCGTGGATTCAAGTTCAGCGACAACTACTTGTTCTCGATGGCGTCGCTGGACGACCACGGTGCTCTCTTCGCGGTGCCACGCCGTGCACGAGAAGACTGGGACGACTCGTCGGCCGATCACGAGAATGGCGATATCATCAGCAGCTTCATCTTCTACCGTCCGTTCGACTCGTGGGCGAGCAACTCGTCGTGGCACCTTGGTCTGCCGTCGGGCGAGGATGCTGAATGTATTGCCGCTGCGCGTGAATTCTGCGCTGTCGGCACGTCCCTCAACTGTCTGCGTGTGTACACAACGAGCGGCATTCCGTTCGCATTGCTGCGACTCAGTGGCCGCATCGTGACTATGACGGCACGTGGCTCGCAGCTTGCTGTCGTGTACCACGACGGCTTTGCCCAGCTCGTGTTCCAGCTCCTCGACATCCGCGTGACGCCAGACTCGGACCGCGTGCACGTCCTGGCGCAGGGCAAGCTCCCACTCACCCCACCAATCGTCGATGTGTTTGCCAGCCACATGGAGAACGAGCAGGCACGAAGCGACGTGTCCCAGTGGTCGACCCTCAAGTGGCTGGGCTTTGACGAGCGAGGTGTGCTGTACGCCGTCGACTCGTTCGGCTGCGTGCAGGCTCTGGCCAAGAGCTACGGCTACGAGTGGTTCCCCATCGGGTGCGTGGGCAATGCCCTCCAGAAGAAGCCAGACGAGCGAAGCTCCATCTTCACGCTCGGCATCGTGAACAATGCACTGCTCTACTTCCCACTTGAGCGTGGCATGACTGCCCCCAAGCTGAGAGGCAAGCACCGCCCAGTGCCGCTCAAGTTCGCGTTGCAGCACGCTGCCTTCCCCAAGACCTCTTCATCCAGCAGCTCCAAGAAGGGCGAGTCGCAGGGTCCTGTCGTCAACGATCTGTGGCAACAAGTGCGTCTCTCCGCTATCCAGGGCGACGACGAAGAGAACGACGACAAGCGCGTCCATGAGCAAGCCGAGATGGACAAGTCGCTCATCCTCATGATGAAGGCCGCGTGTACGAACGACGAGCCAGCGCGTGTGCTGGACTTGGCCAAGTGTCTCCACCTTGAAAAGTCCCACCAGATCGCCCAGAAGCTCGCCGTGCACTTCGGTTTCCGTGCGCTGCAGACCCAGCTCTACGACTTATACCGAGACTGCTTCGAGCGTGCGCAGCACCATCATGCATCACAGCCTCAGCGTCGCCAGGCTCCTCCTCCACACCGCCCAGCCCCACAGCCAGAGCCAACGGCGTCCCGCCCTCAGCCTCGCCTCGGTCGCCAGCCCAAGCCAGTCGTCCAGCAGGAGGAGCAGGAACCCGAGCAGCACGAGGAGCTCACGGAAGAGCTCCACGACGAGGAGGACGCCCCGTCCTCACCACGTGCTCAGCAGGACACCACAGCGACCGTGTCGTCACCACAAGAGAAGGAGAACCACTCACGAGGCTACCAGCAGTCCAAGAGCTCCACGGTGGAGCGGTCCACAGCGCCAGTCAATCCGTTTCTGAAAAAGCCGAGCACTGCAGGGGCTTCTACGGCGTTTGGCGCGAGTAACGACAAGAAGAAGAGCGCCGGCGGCCTCGAGCGGCTCGCCAAGTTCACTTCGCCGCCGCCCGCCAAGCGCATGAAGCCAACATGGAAGTAAGTTCAAATACCGGTAGCTGTAGAGGTCTCAAGAAGTGTATCTTTTCATGATGTAGCCTCATTTTTACGTGCGTTGGATGTAAGTTACGGTATTTGTGTGGCTCGGAACCGCAATTTGAAGTCACGGTGTTTAGTTTCGTTCCTGATCTTGATGGGCGGAGCAGGAATAAGGAGAGTGAATGTTCCTGTTGTGTTCTGGATGGATGCAGAAAGTGTAGTGCTTGCCACTTGGAACAGGAAATGTTCAGGGAGAGCACATGTGGGAACCGTTGTGGGGGAGAGAACGTTTTTCTGACACGAGCAGCAGATTCGTCCCATGCTCTTGACTGAGTTCAGCCAGCAAGGACCATGCGACGGCCCCTGCCGGTCTGTTTTGTCTGTTTTCCATGAGGAATCTGAACCCAGTCGGTGTATACGTGTACAATGGTGAGAAATGAAACGATCGGGCGGAGCGCTCGCCATGCTCTCTCTTGCTTGCTCCATCGCAAGAGCCACGCCGGACATCGGCGCATTCGCTTTAGACCTCGCTGGTCGGGTCGACTGTTCGTGAGTGTACCGGTACAGTGATCTCAACGGTCGGCGCGAAAGACAGTCCGTGAATGTTCTGCCCAGAGATCGGTTCCCTGTTCTGCATCGATCCTGCCACAGCTGATATTGATTGTTTGTCATCCCACCCCAAGTGGAAATTTGTTTGGCGGTCTGAGTCCTTGTGCATCTATCACATCACATACCCTCTGGATATCGATCTGAACCCACGCCACTCTCTGTCCCGAACATTTTTCTGCTCCGTTGAGCATGTATCAGAAATTCACGTTCTGGACCCGTTCGACGCGACGACTCCATTGTGGTCCGGATCTCTCGCGAATCCGTCCGTTACAAACTGCATACGTACAGTTCACTACACCCCCGAACTCAGCATAAGGCCGCTCAAGTCACGAGCTCCAAACTTCATCACGACCACAACGTCCACACTGTACTGTACTTCGAGGCTTCCTCCAACTCACTGGCCATATAATCATGCGTGTATGGGGCTCCACTCATCACGCGCCGTGGACTTGAAGCACTGCTGACGTGATGAGGAACGAGTCCAGCTGGGGATCAGCAGTCAGCCACTATCTGCTGAATGATACTGCACAGTATGGAGAAGACAACAGCAGAGCCGTCTGGCCAGGCAGCTCTTCCTGCCCACATGTCCACGTCGACTGAACGTACGAGTGCACTGCTGGCAACTCGATCGCATGTTCAGTAATCTAAGACTGCAAGATGGACGGCCTGGCATCGCATCGCATGGCTTCTTCCTTGCCAACTCATCACGGCGCGTGCACCCAGACCGCCAGGCTGTGTGGGGACGGACGATCGTTTCGTGTATTCGTTTCCATTGCGTATTCCTACGCCAGCTCGTCGACTCTACCGCGACCTCTGGATGACCGGCCCTGCCTTCCTTATCACAAGCAATCCTACCAGGAGCTACTGAAGCGACGACTTCACGAGTGCCAGCAAGAGGCCAGCACGTGGTCTTGCGGCCGCTGTCTCCAGCCTGACCACACGGCGCATCCCATAATCCTTTTACGACTGTCGTTGCAGCCTCAGCACGCGACGCGCCGCTTCCATCCGGTCAGCTCCATTTGACCCCGCCCTTCCACATATCGTTAGCATTCAACCACTAGCATCCCAGGTCCCAGTCGCGTGGCGCAGTTTCACTCTACTGACTGTACCTCAACTCGAGCCAAGACCCACGACCGTCGGCCATTCCACGATTCTCCGTCTCTCTCACACACACACTCAATATGACTGCCCGCTCGTCGCCCGCGGCGTCCTCGGCGCGCTATCCACGCAGCACGCGGACACACAAGACGCCCACGGCGTCCACCGCACAGCCACAGGTAACTACCAGCGCACAGATCCCGTCGCTGGAAGAGCCACAACCACAGCAGCACCGTCCAGTACGCGAGCCTCACCAAGCGCACGCGCCGCCACAGCACGCGCTGAATAATAATGACGCGTCGATGAGCAGTCTCCACACGCCAGCGACGCAGCAGTGGCGCGAGCACTCGGACCACCACTTTGTCGTGCGCAAGCAGATGATCGCGCGGCTCCAGCGACTCCACCCGCTGCTGTCAACCAACTCGAGCATGCGCCACGCCGGCCACCTCACGCGCATCCCAGAACTAGTGCAGCGGCTCGAGCTCATGCTGTACAAGGCCGCGAATTCACTAGAAGAGTACCTGAACGTGTGCACACTCGAGCGTCGCGTGCACTCGCTCGTGACTATGCTAGAACCACTGCCACCACTTCCATCAAACAGCGAAAAGCCGCAACTGAAGAGCGCCGGCCGCAAGCGCCGCGTCAACGGATCGCCCTCCACGCCGCTGAAATCCAAGCGCCAGCGTCGCACCTCCGTGTCCGTCCCCAGTATCGAAACTACAGCTTGTACCACGCTTTCCCGGCTCGAATCCGACCTCAACAGCGACCTACTCAGCCACGTCTTCTCGTATAACGACGGCATCGACACGCTGCGGAGCTGCTCGCTGGTGAGTCGATTTCTCCACACTGAAGCGCCTCGACTCGTGAGCTCCTTGCGCATCGACGTCGGCAACAAGACCCACGCAGCGCTGCTTCACGGTCGAGTCTCCAAGGTGCTGGCCAAGTGCACGAACCTGCGCTCGCTCACGATCACCAACAGTCGCAACAACGCTTCCAAGAAGAACGGCTTCATGCGCGCCTTCCACGGCAACAACAACTCCGAGACTGCGGACGAGACCAGCGACGCATTGCCCGACATGGAGGCCACACCGGCGTCGTTCATGGCGGCCACCAACCCGCAGCTCTTCACTGGCCGCGTGCTCTTCCACGAACTCAGTGAGCTCTTCTACGCCGCGGACGGTGCCGTCTTCCCCAAGCTCACGACGCTCGCGCTGGTCGCACCATTCGACTGCGCCAACGAAGCCGAGAGCACGCTCGCCTTTCTCCACGCGTTCGCGTCCAACCTCACGCAGACCACGCACTTGAACCTGCAGAAGCTCGTGCTGGACACCACGGTGCTTGGTGACCGCCGCCTGCCTCGCCTGTTTGCTCTTTTCCACGCGTTTCCTCGCGTCTTCCAGCAGCAGCTCCGCGTGCTCAAGCTCAGCAACAACTTCATTGGTGAGGCGGGCATGCGTGTGCTGTGTAGCTCACTGGCTTCCAAGCCATGGACGAAGCTAGAGAAGCTGAACCTGCGACGCAACATCCTCACGGACGGTGTCGCACTGCATCTCGCGCACATCTTGGAGCCGTCGAACTCTACCACCACGAGTCTCCAGAGCGTGGACGTGAGCGAGAACTTCATCGGCAAGCCAGGCTTCCAGGCACTCGCACGCACTGCCAACGCCAGTCACGTGGCCGTGCAGTCGGCGCTCAACTGCATGGAGACCGGCGAGGCCGCCCAGTTATTTATGTAGCCGTCATCGTCGTGCCGTGAAAGTCCAGTCCCCGATAGAGACCCACCCACCCAACCATAGAGACCACTACCTTAGTATTACCGATCAAATCAATAAATAGAGATTCCTACAGCTACGATGAGTGCTTTTCGTTTGCATTGAGGGTCATCAGTTCATGATGAAGCTATAATGACACCCGAGGAGCGAGCGGAGCTCGAGCGAGAGCTCGCCGCTGAGCTGGAGGCGCTTGCGCTGGGCGGTGAAGTTGATGAGAAGGAAGAAGACGAAGAAGATGAGGAACTACACCAGGAATACGTGCGGCTGGACCTCGCAGCAGTGCTTCAAGACGTGGCCCAGACGGATGAGAAGACCCACACAGGAGACGAAGGTGGTTCGACGTGGTCCAGACTCATGGAGAGCGTGGCTCACTGCGAGACGGCCGTGTTTGGCGCGTTTAATCTGGAGATGGAAGAGCTGCAGACCCAGATTTTGCCTCAGATGAAGGCGCTCACGAGCAGCGTGAGTCTTGAGCAACAAGCGGAGCTACAAGAGGTTGTGAAGGAAGAGCCAGCAGTTGCCAGTGTCGTTGCTGCTACTACTTGTGTCTCGGCCGTTGAGTTACAGGCTGAACCGGTCGAAATCATGAGCCCCATGGCATTGGATGCATCCGAGCGAGTTACTGCAGAGAACACGACGCCAGAGCTGCCACGGGATATCGTGAAGAACCCACTCGATCCAGTAGCTACACTCATTCCGGAGCCTCAAGCTGCTATAAAGGCTAGCAGCATTGAAGCGAAGCCGCTGAAAGAGCCGACAGTGATTCCAGTCGTTGTACTGGAGCCTCCCACCTATGCAAGCAGTACCCAACTTGAAGACGAGAAGATCCACGACGAGGTTGACCAGGCTGCCTTGCGAGAGTCAATTCGTCTCAAGACGCAGCTCCACGCGCAACGAGCTCAAAAGGAGCTGGAGGCGATGATGGCCGCAATGGCGTTACAGTGGGAACTCCAACAAGCCAAGGACGAACAAAAGCGGCGAGAGGCAGTATTGGAACGAGAAGCTCGAGTGGCGATGGAGAGGGAAGACACAGAGATGCGAGTTTACATGGAAAATGAGCGAATAGCTCAGGAAGTGACGCAGATGCAGCTAGAAGACGCACTCGCACAGCAAATTGAAGCTGAATTGGCTCAAGAACTACGCTGTGAGGCCTCAGAACGACAGCAAATGGCTCAGGAGGAGAATCGAACGTGGCGTCTTCTCCGTCTTCAGCGAGAGACGCAGCGTAATGAGAAGCTTGTGGAAGTGCAGAGTCGTTTGAGGCGATGGCACCACCGAGTGATGGAGGAAATGGTTTGTATGATCGCCTCACGGGCTGAGGCGAAGCGGCGAGCCGAGGAGATGGAGCGACGGCGAGTCCAACGCGAGTTGAGTGCGATGCGTAGCGAAGAGCACAGGATGCGGCGGCTGTTGATTCAGGAGCGAGCATGGCGAGACGACCAGCGACGGCAGCACAACAGATTAGGAATGGAGATGGAGGACGCACTGGCTAGCCGCATACGAGATGAAGACAGGCGTCAAGACGACTGCAGAAGGCAAACAGACGAGTGCGTGAAGATGGAACGCGAGGACCAGCGAAGCCGCGTGTGGGAGACGCTGTGGCGGATGCGGATGAAAAAACTGCGGAAATGGATGGAAGGCCAGCCACGGAGGGACGTCAAACAGCGGTGGGAACGCTGGCGGCGAGTCGTGATCGAATGCCAGCAGCGTGAGCTTCAGCAAACGCTGGAAAAGAGGAGAAATAATGCCGCTCGAAGGATCCAGCGTTGTCTAGTTCAATACGCGGGTAGAATGAGAGCTATCCGCTTACAAGAAGCTGCTGAAGCTCACACAGAGGCGACTCAGGCAGCGAGGGTCGTGCAGTCGGCGTTTCGAGGCTTCCACGTGCGTCGCAAGTTCCAGAACGCACTGGATATGGCCAAAACTATGGATTTTGATGGCGAAGACGAGTTCGGTGAAGTGCATTTGGACGATCTCATCCAAACGCCGCCAGAACTAGACGAAGACTGGGAAACACCAACAATTTCACAGCTCCAACGGCGCAAAAACGAGCCAGCGGAAGGCAGTGAGGAGGATGAAGACGACGAAGATGAGCGTGAGGACGAGGAAGACGATAAGGAGGAGAGCGAGGAGGAACAAGATGAAGAAGTAGCCAGAGAGCAAGGCATTGAGCATGATACAGCACTGCCTGCAAGCGTCGCGTGGCCGATGCGGGCTCAGCAACCAGTCCAACCGCCTGAAGGAGGAGGCAATCTAGCTGCTCAAATGTGGAATCGCATGCGCAACAAGACACTGAAGCGGCAGCACGTGCAGGATGAGAAGAAACGACAGCAGGATCCTGAATATCGCGCCAAGAAGATCCTTGGAAAGCCCACGAAAACGACCGCAACACTCGCTAACAACCAGCAGTATCAACAGCAGCTCTCACAGGCGACGACTGTCGCCACTACGGTGTCGTGGGCCACTAACACGGACAAGAAGAAGGCGCCCAAGATCAAACTGCCTTCGCTAGTCGAGCGGCTACGCAAGAAGACGGCAGCTGCACGCTGAATGAGTTTCCGATAAACGAATATTTGGCGTGTATTACGGCTCAGTCAGCGGTGATGCTTGGCCAGCTTCATGGACTCTTTGGTCTGTTTCATCATGAGCACGAACACGTCGAAGTCGGCCGTCGCGACGAGGATCTCGGAGCAGAGCACGAGACTCGACTCGCGATCGCGCTCGTACGCCTCACGCACGTGCTGGTAGAACTGCTGGATCGTCGCGCCTTGCGACTGAATGAATTCTACCAGCAAAACGTCCCTGAGCATACCTGAGGGTACATAGTTCTCGATAAGTGAGACCGTACCTTCGATCTTGCTCTCGAAGAGCTCCTGGAACTGGTTGTAGATATCCGTATACCTACACAACAACCACCAAAACAAAACCATCAATTCCTGGTGCAGATACCAACTTGTATCATCTACGGACGGACGTACTCGAGCTTCATCTCCTCGCTGTCGGGCTCAAACACGGCGCAGTGGTCCTCGGCGAACCGCTCGAACGTGTGGGCGAACGCGTCGTCATCGAAGAAATACGAGATCACCTTCTTGATCAGCGCGTTACCTTCGTCGTCATCGTCCTCTGACCGACGCCGTGTGGCCTTGGCGTCGTGCTGGTCCTCCTCATCGTCCCCACGGCTACTTGTCTTGCTCTCGCTGCGTGGCATCTTCTGTGCGGCTGTGTGGCTTCTGAGCAGACGATGGAAGCGGTCGGAATGCGATCCGTGGATGGATCCTAAGAGTCTGCAAGCGGCTTCTTACTGACTGTCGTGGCTGTTGTTGCGTTCGCGCTAGAGGAGCTCTTTGTGCCCTGGGCCGATCTGTCGCAATTGAGCTCTTCGGTCGCGCAACAACCGTTTCGGATGTTGAAGTCAGGATAGTGACCTCCTCGGGATAGCGACATGATCCCGCGCTTCAATGACATGAAGTGACACGACAGCGCGAGAAAAAAAGACAATGCAGATCTACTCGAAAATGCGTTTATAGTGGTGTCTTGGCCGGGTTCCATGTGTCTGTAGGTTTGTGTGTATGATGCTAGAAACTCAGTGGTCACACCTTGTCAGTGTGCCGTCTCATAGCGGAGTCTCCTGTTTGTCGGGTTTGCTGTCGAGTCGTCACGAACACCGAGGGGTTACATCTCTTCGTCGACTGGCTCGCCCTCGCCTTCGACCGGAGCTTCAGCGTTCTCATCAGCCGCGTACAGGATCTCGAACAACGACTTCACCAGCTCATTGGAATCGGCGTCTGGTACGGTCTGCAGCGTCTCCTCGATCTGACGCAGCTTCGAGAAGTAAAAGTCCCGCTCTCGTGCCAGGCCTTCAACCTACCCATTCAGTTCACATCAACAGTCAGCCACATCATCACTACAATCACCAAGAGACAATTATAAACAGCATGCGCACCATGGCGTTCAGCTCTCCGACTTCGTTCGTGAGGCGCTCGTTGTCGTGGGTGAGATCCAGAATCTCCTTGGCCTGCGCCAGACTCGGCGACGAACTGCCTGGACGAGCAGCTCCAGCCGCACCGGCCGACGTCCGCGACACCGCGGTAGGCGCTCCTGGCGGCTTGGTGGTCGCAGCCGCTCGCACACCGACGCGAGCCGCAGCCGATGGCGCCGTCACTGGCTTCTTCTTCGCGACGGCAGCAGCTCCAGGCGACGGCGCTGATGAGACGCCGGATCCACCGAGCTTGGCTGTGTACTGTGCGCCGCCCTTACCCTTTTCACGAATCGCTGTGGCATCGTACGGAGCGCCAGACGCATTCAGCTCGTAGAAGCGCTTGAACCACTGCATGAACTCGAGGTTGTCCTGGTACTTGCCGCGGATCAGGCGATCCACTTCGATGTGGCGGTCGATCTTGAGCGTCGTGAAGCACTTTTGCAGCACCTTGTAGTTCTGCACGTACTCGTAGTCCACCTTGGCGCTCCAGTCGACCTTGGACATGGGCACCTTGCCCGGGTAGATCGCGTCCAGGATCATACAGGCGTGGGCACCAATACAGGTTTGTTCCACCTTGCTGAGGTTCGTCTGGCACACGCCGTTGACCCAATCCAGGATCTCCTTGCGGCCCACGAAGTACGTGCCGTCCATCATCGCGATGCTCTGGTCTGCGGCCGCCATGTTCGGCTAGTTATCGAGGTATGTAGGCGGATGGAGCTGCTCGTCTCTTCGAGTTACTTTTGCTTGGTGACTTCCAGTCGCAATCCCGATGGTGGTTTTTTCCAAGGGTACGTCGGACGTATAGTGTATACTGTATATCAAATGTATAGGCCGGATAAACTGGATGAGAACCGGCTCGGTTATGGTAGGGTATCCGGTTGGTTGGCGTAGTGTATCCCTGGTAGCCAAGAGGTCAAGGGTGACGCTGTGAAAGGCAACAAGCAGCAGCGACGATGGCAAAGAAAGGAGGCGCCGGTATGTGCGACTGCAGGCCTCAGACGCTACGCGTGGTGGTGACTTAGTACTGCAGTATACTGACGGTTGCGGTGTGAATCCATGAACAGGCGCCACAAAGCACAAGGTGAAGAAGGGAGCTCCAAAGGCGAAGAAGAGCGGCCAGTTCAAGGCGCTGGCCAAGACAGAGACTCGGTATGCAGCCACGTTGATACTACAAAAGATTTGCATCGAGGTGAGATCACTGATGACGCTCGTATCTCGTGATGTAGGCAGGTGGTTGTGGAGACAGAGAAGAAGAATGGACACGTGCAGCACAAGGTGAAGGCGAAGAAGAAGCCGTTCCGAGTGCCCGATGAGTTCCGTAACTTTGACGAGCGCATGGCAGCGACGCGTATCAAGAAGCAGCACGCAAAGGCAGCGCCAGCACCGTCAAACTCCGTTGTTGCCGCTCCGTCTTTCGTCATGGCGGCGCCTACGTTCCAATTGTGCGTGTGCACCTTCTTGAGCGAATCCTATCCATCGTTTGCTAACATGTATTTGCACTGTAGCAACGTACGAGCACCCGCTCAGGAAGCCCCTCGTGAAGTGGAAGGTTTCCATGGCTTTTTAACAGCGATGCAGGTTGGTGAAGACCCAATAGCCCCACCATTGTTCCAATGATCTTTTCTAAAATATGTACCCACGGTGTTGTAGGAACCTGCGACTGCTCCTCAGCCCGCAGCTCCTCGTGAGGTTCGCAAGCAGCGAGTAGAGATGCCGCGCAACGTCTTCGCGGCGCTTGACGACGAAGAAGACGCCCCGCAGCCTCCGGTCCAGGCCGTCGCGCCTCCGAGCTTCATGCAGCCGGCGACGTTCAGCTTCAACACGGGCTTCAATGCTGCTCCCGCTGGCGCCAGTGGCCTCACGTCTCTCCAGCGCAGCATCATGGGCCATTCCGGTGCCGCTCCATCGCCATTCGCTCGGGGCTCTACCGTTCCTGCCCGCGATATCGATCCCGACCTGTAAATTTCTACCTATTATGATACAGTGGACATGACTATTTGGCATAGAATATCAATCTATAGAGGCACTAGCCGTTGTTGCGCGAAGGTAGCGTTCTGCGGTTTCTCCAACGGCCGCTTCTTCGATGGGCAACGGGACCGATGGCCTCATACAAAAGCCAAGTGCGAATTGAAGTGAGGAGGCGACATCCCATCACGCGAGCCACCCGCAAACCAGAGCTTGAGAAGCGAGCAGCTACGCGGCCGTGACGAAGGCCGACGCGACACCAGTAGACAGCCACGCATCCACAGACCACCACTACGCAGCCACCCGCGAGATAGCGGTGTTCTTCTCACGCGAAGAGCTACGATAGCGAGCGAACAGATTCAATTGGCGGATCCACGCAGAACGAGCTGCGTTTCTGAGAGCATTTTGAAGGCGAGCTAGTAACAAGGAAGCGAGTACGATGGGCAGCGGCTCAAGCAAGGAAAACGACGCGAATCCGCACGATCTGGGCCAGAACGTGGGCGGCTTGGACTCGCCGCGCAGCAAGAGCCAGTACCCACTCCAGCACCATCCGCAGTACAGCCATACGGGCAGCGACAGCTCCATGAGCGGGTATGGCGGTGCGCCACCAGGAGCGCCGCAGTATATAAGCGGTGGAGGCAGCCAGCGACTCTACCACGGGGACAGCGGAGGACAGCCAGGAGGAGGAGGAGGAGGAGGAGGAGGCGACGCTATGGAGGTGGACCAGTCGTCGTCCGAGTTGCCGTACAACTCGTCCAGTGGACGGGATAATGAGGCGAACGGCGGGAGCATCGTCCCGACGAATGACGTCGTGCCCATGGTCTTCCGCTGGGAACACGGCGGACGCAACGTGTACATCACCGGCACGTTCAACGGTTGGTCGAAGCAGTGTCCGATGCATCGGTCAGGAAACGACTTCACGTACATCGCCAACCTCACGCGCGGAAAGCACGCGTACAAGTTCGTGGTCGACGAAGAGTGGCGTTTCGCGCCTGACCAGCTCACGGTCGCCGACGTTGAGGGCAACGTGAACAACTTCGTCGACGTGTCCGAGTTCCAGGCGCTGTCGGATTTCGACTTTGCCGAGAACGGTAAAGATCAAGACGAGGACCAGTACGGGCGCTTTATCCCCGACATCGAGGAGTACACCAAGGAGCCACCGCCGCTCCCGCCGCATCTACGACACATCATCCTCAACAAGGTGAGTTCTTGTCCTCGTGGCATGGATCCTTTTGGCTTTATCGTGGTTAACATAGCTCCTTGGAATTTTGTGTCGTAGAATCCACCAAGTGTCGATACGAGACTGCTGCCTGTGCCGCAGCACGTGGCGCTGAACCATCTCTACTGTACAGCCATCAAAGACGGCATGATGGTGCTGGGCGTGACGCAGCGCTACAAGCAGAAGTTCGTGACCACGGTCTACTACAGCTTAATGCCCGGCACATCCTAAGCCCCGGCCGACGAGTTCTCCACTTTTCTCCACCAGTCCAGTCCAGTTCAGTGTGTATCGTCGGCCTCCAGTGCCGTCTTTTAGTATCGGCCCGTCACGAGCTCTACCCGCGTCTGAAGCTCCAGTGTACGAACGCAAAACGAGAAGAGGGGAAGCAAGCGAACGACAAACCCCTTGAGCGTCATCTTCAAACCACTAGGCGGCGCCTTCGAAAGCCAGTGCGTTCTGTGCCGTGGCGGGATGCCATTGGAAGATCGTACAGTAGCTTGTACCCTGTTGTAAATAGAAACAGAGACCGGAAGAGTTGGCTGCGCCTCATAATATGTCAATGCGTAGCTTTCTCCACACCATCACAAAAACTGCTTCTATTACGCGGCAGAATACTAATAAGAAAAGAAGAACTCGGGGGCTGTGAGAGGGAGGAGGAGGCTAGCAACGGGGTCTTCATCCGTGTCGGATTCGGACAGTCGACGGTCGGGACGGAGTCGCGTTCGTGTGCAGTTGCTGTGGGCATTTTACACGTAGATCTCGGCCCAGAGGAAGAGGAAGAGCGAGCCGAAGCCGAGCAGAATGGCGGCGATGATGGCGAGCACGAGCTCCAGGAAGAAGTTCTTCTTCGGGGAGACGGCCTTGGTGAAGAAGACCGACATGGCGGTGAGACCCGCGAGCAGCAGCGCGACGGTCAGCGTGCCGTAGTGTTCTGGGTTCACGGGGCTGTTATACGGAATCTCCTACAAATCATCCAGCAGATATGTCAGTCGCTAATGATACAGAGTGCACCCAGCGCTGTGGCGCGGACCGCACGCAGCGTACGCGATACACACCATGATGCTGCTCATTGTAGCTCTTCGACTTGAGGGATTTTCACGTGTCACGTTTTCACAGCTTGGTGCTGATCACAATGATACTCTGCTTGTTGTGTCCGTTGCTGTAGTTCTCTAAATCTGATAATATATCTGAGGCGCCTTCAATAAGCTATCTGAGGCACATCTGAGTCGACCTGTTAATGAACGGGATCTCGGCGATCTGCGGCAACAATGGTTCGAGAAGCGTTGCGGCAACACCGCGCACGTTTCGCTTGCGTTGAGGGAGAAGCAATGCGTGTTGGGGTGCATACACGCTAGACGCACACACCGTGAGAAAACGAAAATGACTTGTCTGGATTAACGCAATGAAAAAGGCTTGAGGAAGTGTTGTCTGTGAACGTGTAAAGAGCGCCATCGATCTATCAACGGCTCGTGCCGAACGCCGGTCCTCTGGCTCGCGTGAAGACGTCCGAAAGCTCCAGATAGGTCGACGGTGGGACGCCAATCGCTTCGTGCATACGCGCTGCAAGCGCCGCAAACGTTGGGTCCAGATCGGCGTCTTCGAGCTGCTGGCGAAGGTCGTCACTGCTCTTGATCGACTCGAGCAACCCGGACCGAGCAAACGAAGATGAACTCGATGTTGTTGCCTGTCGGTGCAACCAGGACCGAGCGCACGTCCATGATCGTGGATGTTCGCGCAATCGTCCATGCATTCCACGCGATATCCAGGAGCGCTGGAGGGAGACCGAGTGCGGCAATATGCGTCGCGAGCGTGGCGTGCTGCTCCGACTCCGATAGCGGAGGCTGTGGTGGCAACATAGGCTGCGCTGGCAACGGAGGCTGCGGTGGCAACGGAGGCTGCGGCGGCAGTGGTGGCTGCGGCGGCAGTGGTGGCTGCGGCGGCAGTGGTGGCTGCAGTAGTGCCGGTCGCACACCAACGAGACGCTGCTGTCCTTGGTCAGGCTGTTGCGGCTGCCCTGGCAATGGCAGCTCAACGAGCCACACCGGTCGTCCAGGTTGCCATTGCGCCAAACGCGGTGATCCTGCAAGTTGAATCTGCCGTGGAGGCGGTTGTTCGCGCGGCCGTGGAGAATGGATGAGCTGCTGCCCTTGGATCCGCGCTTTCGGCAACTGGCGCTGCGCCTGCTACTCCTGCTCTTCCTCGCGCTCTTGCTGCTCCTCTTGTTCTCGCTTTCGTTTCTTCTGGTTCTTCTTGATAGGCGACACCATTGCCTACGCACATGAGCCCCTCATCCGTTAGCTTTCCCTCCTCATCCGCGTCCGGCAACGCCTCCAACACGTACGATTCTCGTGGTTTTCTTTGTCGACTTCTTGTTGTTCTTGTTGTTCTTCTTCTTGGACTGCCGGTAGATTGCCGACTGAGCTTCCGTGGGCGGGAGACAGAGGCAATCTTCCGTCCAGGGGCGCGATCGGAATCTGGAGGGAGGGAAGGAGGGAAGTTTGCCATTCGATGGAACGACAGATGGCGAGACTTCAATTTGGGCGACAGGTGACTGTGAAAGGCTGCACTTCTTGGGTAGGTACGCTGAACGCTGCATCGGTCCGTGCTCTCCACTGGAAGAACGGCTTCATTTATCAACTCCATATCTCACTAGACTTCTTGATTGAGTGCTTCTTCTAGACGCTGCACAAGGACCGGCTTGTTTCCCTTGGTATCAAGCCCGCGCTTTTTGAGCTCCTCGCGCAGATCGGTCACGCGCAGTTTCGACACGTCCATCTTCTGCTTCTGAGCTGTTGCCGGGGACGGTTCTACAGTTGCTTCCACGACTTTAGGAGTGGTATCTGCAGCAGGAGACTCTTCCGCGGTGGATGGCTGTGGTGGTGGAGGACTGTCGACTGGTCGTGACTCCTCCACAGCTTCTGGTGTTGTTGGCTTCTCAACAACGTCCACGACTTCCTCCTCGATCGACTCTCGCTTGGCTCGCTTGCTCGACTCGTCAGCCTCATCGGCTTCATCAGCCACGGCAGAGCGTTTCCGAGATACAGCACGTTCCGGTGATGCAGGCTGCTCTCTTCTCGGGGGCGTCTCACTCGTTTGCATCGGAGACGCAGGCGCTGGACTCGCCACGTGCGTTTCCTCTTCATGGTCCTGAGCTTCTTCATTCTTCGCTGACTCCATCGACTCGTCTTTGGATTCTGCGTGTTCAGTCTCCTCATTTGCTGGTGCGGGTGCCTCCTCATTGTCCTTGGCTTCCTTCTTTTCCTCGTCACCGCCCAACTCCCGCGTGGCTTCTTCCAGCTCGAGCTTGTACTTCTCAATCTTGGCCGCGTACTCTGCCTCGATCTCACGCAGCTTGGTTTGATGTTCGCGATTGCTCAGAACCATCTTCTCTTCATGTGCTTCGATGGATGCTGCCACCAGATCTTCCGTCTCCTTCGTGTTCTTCTTGGGCAGATAGTAGATCGGCGGAGACGCCACTGTGAGCAAGAAGCGAGACAGCGACGCGCCCATCCGTGCCTGCTGCAAGTGCTGCAGCTTTGTCCGTGCAAGCAGCTCCTGCATCTCGATTTCAGCCGTCGCAATCAGATTCTCCAGTCGCGACACAGTCGCGTCACGCTTCGCTTTGATCTCCAGCGCCTTGCTCTGTTCCTTCTCCTTCTGCTCCGCCTCGTGCTGCTTGGACGTCTGCTTTTTCAGCAGCGTGCTGTCCTTCTCGATCATCGCCTTCGCCTTGCCGAGATGGCCCATCAACGCACCGAACATGCGTCGACTCCGTGCGAGGCCGTCCTTCTCTGCGTACGTGGCAACCGCACGTCTTTTCTCGCGCTCCTTCGCAGTGTTTTCCTTAGGCGCGTCCGCTTTCCTTGCTTCACCGCCTGCACGTGGCGAGTCTTTCGCATCGCCAGACGACAGTCGCTGTCGCTTGCCGCTGGTGTCGTCATCCGCCTTCTTCGTATCGGCGTTCTTCCGCTTCCCTGCTCGGCCGCCTTCTACTCTTCTGTCGCCGCTACCTGTGCTGCCTCCACTTCCACGTCTCTGCGCTGCTGATGCATTGCCAGCTCCGTTGTTTGCGCGCGAGTACTGGCTGTCACCGTTGGCCGCCGGTCTGTCGCCATTGCCGCGGTTGCCACTGGTTCGTCCTACATTCCAAAGCCCACAAATTAGCGACAAACCTCAAACCACCGACACATGAACACCACATACGCTTTGCCTGGATCTGCTCTTTCTTTCGTGCTAACGCATCGAGCTCTGCGCGTAATGCACGCTCCTCCGTCGCCATCGCCGTCGCGTTTCCCGCCTAAGATCTTCTTGGTCAAGCGAGCTGCTCGTTCAATTAGCTTCCCGCGGCTGGTTCCCCTCCACTTTTGTATTTGAGGTTTTATGAACCCTTCCTCACCGATAAAACCTCAAAGGGACGCGAAAGGTCGTGGAGATCAAAAGGACAACACGTCAATGCCAATCGGAAGAAGTGTCCATAATCAACATGGCCACCAAGATCCCATCAGTAGCAGCAAATGCACAAGCGCTAGCGACAGCTACTGCTGCAAAGTCTACGACTGATGGAGCTGTAGGCCAGTTGCCTAGTCTACACCCTGGAGGAGGAGCAACGCTGGTCGCAGCAGCGTCGGCATTCGCCACCGCCAAGGTGACGACGCCCGCTGCTGCCCACGCAGCGAGTGCTGCAACCACGGCCTTCCAAGTGATCGTGAGCGGCCAGATCGAGTCTGTCGCGGTGCGCGATGTGCTATTGTGGCAATTTGGATATTGCTTTCGGTCTCATGGCGACGTCGCTGCGTGCGTAGTATCCAGGCGTTGGCAACTTGTACTGTCGATATGCTGTCACGTACGGCTCGGATTGGCGCGTCGTCCACGTGAGTCCTCTACGCTGGATACTAGTTGCACAAGTGAAGAAGGCTATCACAGCGTGTGTATGACCAGGGAGCGGACGCTGGCCTCACGCAACTTGCGTATCGGGCATCGCAGGACGGCGTGATCGTGTTCAATTTCCCCATCGACATTTCGTTCAAGAGCACCAACCCATTTGGATGGCCACGGATCGTCTTCAGCGTGTACGGACTGGATGGCATGGGACGCGACATTGTCAAGGGCTATGGCTCTACGTACATACCGACGTGCGGAGGCGCTACAACGCGCCACGTTCCGCTTTTCCGCCCGCTTTCGTCGTCTTTGCTGCAGCAATTCACTGCATGGCTCACGGGCACACCACCGGAGGTAATGCAACCCTCAGTTAGCACGCTTTTGCCGCAGATGCTGATGGAATAGGCTCATTGTTTTGCTTGTTTGCAGTACTTTGACGCCAAGTTCATCACGCAAAACGACGGCCGTGAGGTCACGCGCGTGACTTCAGCAGGAAAAATCAAGCTCACGCTCAACGTCGTCACGTCTAGTCTTCGGCAACACGGCTACAGTAGTGATGCTGTGTACGCATGAGATCTTGAGTGAAATCAAATCGTGTTTCATTCCAACATATTCATTTATAGGGCCCGCAACGTCTGGCGTCGTCACTCGTGGTGGTGGTGGGGGTCTGCACACGTACTAATAAATCCTAAATGCCAGGAGGAGGCGGGTCTCGGTGGAATCCAAACGACGACCAATGCGGTTCAATGGCTCGCCGTGGGACGAACACCGCCGTTTCTGTGGTCCGGGCTGTGGCTTCCAGTGCTCTAGCACAGTCCTTCACGAGCCACTTCCGACAGACGCTCCGACAAGCGCTCCTTGATGATCTTGCGGCGCTTGCGGAGAGTCGTACGCTGTCATCAGATAATAAGAAGCGTGTCAGCATTCATCAACCCATACAAACCACAGTTAATACGACTCACCAATCGGCCCTCCTTGCTGAAGAGATCCAGGAAACCGTGCTGCATGTCCTCGGCCTTGCCCATCCACTTGTGCACGAGACTGTCGACGTCGTGCTTGACCTTATCGACAGCCATGTCGAACTTGATGCTCTGCTCCTTCATGAACGGCACATTCATTTCCTTGCCCGTGTATCCACGTTGCAGGTTGCGGCGGATGAACGTGTCGTACTCGGCGATGATGCGGATGATCATCTCGGACGTGGAGATGCCGTCCGTGCGCTTGGTCTCGAGGAACTTGCCCATCTTCTTGATACGCGCGTACACGTCGCCCTCCTCAGCCGAGCCGGATGCGTCCGAGTAAGGCAGCGCATCGTGGCACACGTAGTCGATCTGATGCTTCTCCAAAAAGTCATCGGTGATGACCCACGGCGCGTCCTCCACGACCTCGTCGACCCACTTGCAGTGGCGCAGCGACTCGTAACGCTCCTTGTCGGTCATGACCGTACGGCCCTTGAGCTTGTGCGTGAGCTCGTCGCTGCAGCAGCCCACGATCAAGTACACATTCGGGTACGCCTCCTTGCACTGCTGCAGAGCCTTCGCGTGGCCAAAGTGGAACAGATCGAAAATGCCGTCGGCGTACAGACGCAGCGGACGTCCCGTGAGCGTGCCCGGCTCGCCGTCGACCAGATTCCGGCGGAAAGGCTGGTACTCGCCGTCTTCGTCCGTGATGCCTGGCTTGTACTCGTACGTCGCTGGCTCCAGCGGCTCGCGGACCTCCTTCACCTCCTCGGCGGCGCGCGCCTGCTGCTGCGCGACCACCGCCTTCACTTCGTCCTCCATGTCATCCTGCTCATACTCGCTCGCGGAACGCTGTCGTGTCAAAGGCGCCATGGTTCAGATACAAATCAAAGCGATTCGTCAGTCGAGATTCCCACGCCACAGAGGACAAGACACACTGAAGCAAACACGCCAAAGAAGCCATGCACCGCAGGCAATGGCTTCCTAATCAACTCCCTCCACCGACTCATTCCCTCTCAGATTCATATGGCACGCGGCGCGTTGCTTAAGAAGCTGCTCAGGGAGAGAGCGGATCGGGGAGGATCAAGACCGTAACGCACTCCATGCACACGCAGTCTATCGCCTGTGGACGCACCTTCTTTCCCTTGCCCATGCTTGTCTCTGTATCTGCGGTCTTGCTGCGTTTGGTTTGACGCCTTCCTGAAGATGGCGGGGTGGTCTGTGTGAGGAGCTCAGCTCACCTGCGCTTTCCGACTCGCCTGACGTGACTGACTTCGTGCCTTTGGTTCCGCACTTTAGAGTGGAACAAAACCGCACGGGAACACAATTTTTCCCCCAAAAAAAACCGCGCAAAGTGGGCACCGTCCTCTGTGATAAGTGCGCTTTCGAACTTAGTAAAAAATTGGACCTCTTCAAAAAAACAAGCATGGACTGTGTCAAGACCTCCATAAAATGATAATCGGTCCAACTCAAAGGGTAACTGGTCCACATCTAGTCCAAATGGAACTCAACATTTCATTTGCCTCGGAATGCAACGCTAACGCTTCAGCACTGTAGCTCGAGTTTTACGGAGATCCCTCTATGCCAACATAGCAGTGCGACTGCTACCTGAAAAGAGCTTGTGCGGGACGTTGGTGAAGCTACTCGGCTCGCGAGAGGTCGACGGACGGACCTCAATTGGCACTTGCCATCGGAAGATCTGCGTTGTTGACGATCCAGCCGCCGATGAAGCGTCTGCGGCAGTCACGTTGGCGGAAAACTCAAAGCGGATACACCACTGGAAGCACACGAGGTCCGTCTTAATGGTCGGCAACGCGTCATGTGGGATGCTGAACCGCACGTTCGTCTGCAACGCCGACGCCGTGTACTCGTGGAACGTGCCCAGCACCTTGGACTGCACGGCCTTGCTGGGCTGAAGAGCCATGCTGGCAAGCACTTCTTCCTGGCAGAGCGTGGCTGAGATCTCGACACAAGGGATGCTCGCGCGGGAGAAGTCGAAGACGCCGAGCAGCACGTCGCCAGGGTGGTAGAACTGCTTGGTCAGCAGCAGCTTCACGAGATGCGCGTCGTCCTTGCCAATCGTGAAGAGGCTTGTCTGTGCACGTTGGAGCTGCTCGGTTTCAACACGACCATGCATGAGCGAAGGTCGAAGCTCAAACGGGATCTCACTACCCTTCCGCACGCCAACTGGAGCGACAACCAGCGACACACTGCGCTCCTTACGAGATCCACGGCGTTTCGCTGGGTCCTGGGAGTTGGCGATGAATTCTGGCGCAAACGAATAGTCGGAGGCGTACACGTCAAAGGGCAAATGCACCGCCACGGGGTTACTGGTGAGTGGATTCGCCGTGATAGAGAGCACGTAGAACACACGCGCTGATGCGCCACGGAACGTCGGACACGGGTTCTCAGGTAGCGCGATGGCGAAGTCGCGACGGCAACGGCGTCGTGTGTCTTCCTTTGACTCGGACGGCGACGGTGCGACGTTGAGGTCTGACAACAGCACGCACGGCGCCGAGAGATACAGACAGGAGCCGGCTTCCCCAGAGAACTTGGCCACATCCGCACGCTCCAGTCCTCCAGCTGAGTCAGTCGGTGGTGGAGATGATCGAGGGGATGATAGATTCAGTGGCACCGAGAGAAGGTTGCTGTCGACGGAGACGTGGGCGTGGATTTGGGCGACGACGCTTGCGATCTCAGTCGACGCGTCCGCAGTCGTGTGCTCAGCCAGAAGCTGCACGAAGCCGCGCACGATGCCACCGGGACGGAAGTAGCGACAGGAGAGTTGCGCGGTGAGCCGCGTGCCCGTAGTGGCGCTGTCGGCAGCGCCCGAGGGCGTCGGCGTCGTGGTCTCCCCCGCCATTTTGAGACTGCCTGATGACGATGATAATTCAGTTCTGAGGTCATCATGTATCCGGTTAAGTACGATTGGGCTGAAAATCAAGCGGCTTCAAGATGAAATGACGGCGCTAAACTGAAGCGAGCCGTGTCACCAACACGTCGCTGCATGATCCATGCGTACGATACAAATAGCGTTTTACGTATCTAATAGTACGGTCCATCACTCACGGCAGAAACTGCGACTTGGACACACTCGAGTGCCACGACGTCAATGCGACTGATTTTCCGTCACTGTCGTTTTCGTTTGGCGACGGCAGCAGTGATGGAAAGACGTCCACTGTGAAGACCAACGCGTTTGTACTGCCGCCAGTATGCTCATGATTGATCTGCTGTGCTCGTGAGCTCCTGAACCCCCGAGTGGATCTTCCTGGCGGAAGTTGCCGACGCCAGCAAAGCATGAAGAGCTGCATCGTCCCGCACACCACAGATCTTTTGTTAGAACATCGCGAACGATTTTGACAATACAGCCACGATAGCAGGCGCATTGGCATGACACGACAGTGCTTACCGCTTCGGAAGTTCTTCTGCGCGACTCGCAAATTGGTAGGCGGCAGTGAGCTGAACCACATGATGGTCGCGTCTTCCTGGTTCGCTCGGGTAGACACTGGGCGACTGTGATCGTCATTCGCTTCATGAACTTTAGTCTTCGCTTCTGGATCTTTTCGGTGCTTGAGTACATTGCTTGATGATTCGACGGGGCTGTCGGGCGGGTAGTTCGAGTTGGTGACGCGATCGCCGTCCTTGACGATTGTCAGCGTGCCATCGTGCTCTTCAGTGACGTACAACGCCGCCTCAAAGTCGTCCTTATACGATAGCTCGCCGAGTGCGTGGGTTGGAAGGTTCATCTTGGCCATCGTGAGCTTCAGGAATCCCTACAGAGCCACTCACGAGCAGAATTTCATTAAACCACTCACGGAAATGCAGCGATTTCACATCGGATGTACCTGCTTAAGGAGCTCAATCGCGTGTTGTTGGTCGGCGAGGTACTCGTCATACTGCTCAATCACCCGCATGAACTTCTCGTCCTCGTCGGTGGCTACTACGTGCGCCGCTTGCACTGGCGTCGCGATCTTCATGATGCTTTCGATCAAGATCTGACCACCTGAACCCCAATAGAAACGTAAGAAATGAATATTGTTTTAGCCACTTACAGCACCGTCTGTTTAGAAACGTCCCAAAGAGGAAAGCCGTATCGAGTGCAGATGAAAGGATCCCGGACAATGTATGATGGTGGATTGCTCACAAGACGAGCTGCTAGCCGATATCGACTGATCCTCGACGTGCTTGGACTCACTCAAAACCACGACTGAATCCTTATGTGAATGAAGTGTTTGGGTTTGTTGTCCCCACAGGCCATCAGCGTCCTGCGGCACGCTATCATGATACACGAAGTATGATACACACCTCATCAGAACCAACACAAAAGAACAGCAAAAGAGGCGTAGACGACATACCCAGACAATAAACTCTGTGCCGAGTTGTCGGTAACTTTTTCCAACGGACCCACGTCCGCCCCGGTTGGGATCCGGTGACTCGAAGATCCAAAATGTGTGATGTGTGGACACACGTCGCAGATCGACGATACGCTGCTGTGATCCACGTCGCCATTGAAGCCATTGAACTTTCCAGCAGGATTGCATGAACCACCAACAACGCAACTCACTGCGTTCATTCATACAAAAGCTGACAAATCTCAATCCACGAGGAGCGCGTGCGAACGCTGCGATGCAATCTCCACGCGATGCCACGGTACAAAAACTCTTCACGGTTGTTGATACGCTTCAGCACGATGTCCAGGTTGCTTCCCAGCTAGTAAACGGACATCAGGCCGATCACTAAGTATGCCATGGCCATCGAAATCCGCTGAAGCGGTCCAGCACGTACCTCTTTCGTGCATGGCTCCGGCATCAGCAGCGATAGTCCCATGGAAATCACACAGCAAAAGTATCCACCCGCGTAGCACGGCGCGCAAGGGAAGTAGTCTTCGATCGTCTGGTTGATCACGTCGATGCAGAACTTGAACTCCTTGCGCGAAACTGCATGCAAACGCAATGGGAACCGGTTAGCACTTCATATCACCAGGCCAGAGTCATGGTGATACAGCATCGCGTACTGATTCCATCAAGCGCGTCAGGAAACGTGTCGTCGTAGGCGGATGAGAAGGCTGTGATGGTCTTGAGTCCAGTTGCCTCTAAGCGCACGAGCACGATCTCCTTCGCCTCGCTGTTCACGAGCAGCTCCTTCGACATCGAATCTCAGCGCATGGAGGGGTCAAGCAGTCGTGTATCTTCTTCAGCGCAGAGATCCGTCGATGCGGATAACGCGAACGACGAATCCTAATAATAGCACAGGCAACGTGCACAAGCTCCGTTTGCTCCACGATCCAAGAGGTGGAAACATGGTCAAGCACCAGTCCAGTCGTGAGTTCCAAGTCATCATGAAGGGTCGCGATCCATTGTGAATCCATCGAAAGTCACGCTCCACCGGATCACCTCCATTAAGTACGCTTTGGTTCTCGTAAAGTACGAATACCAGAACACGGTAGTATACATTTTGGTGGACCTTGATGGCATGTTCGCGAAGGGTTGATGTGCGATCTTGAAACCTTGAAAACGAGGTTTTATGACCAAACCTCTAAGGTTTTTCAATTGGCTCTTCACCAACAAATTGCAGCGGGAAGAGCGAGAGTGATGGTCCCTTGGCTCTGCCGAAGAAGTCTATGCGTGACCCAGAGGCCGAAAAGCTCCTGATAAGGAACCTACATACCTCCACGCATCTTCGGCTCCAGCGACGCGTGACGACGCTGCTTATAGCTCCTATCTTCAGCTTTCACCACAACCAAGTACTTCTACACACGCGTCCACGATGTCGACCGCTGCGCGCCGACGATTGATGCGCGACTTCCGCAAGCTCCAGAACGACCCGCCGTCGGGCGTGTCGGGCGCGCCCATGGACAACAACATCATGCTCTGGCAGGCTGTGATCTTCGGGTGCGTGTGGCGACAAGGCTTGTACTGGAATGAGTTGAGTGTGGTGGCTGACGTTGGGATATTGTTGTGTTTGTGTGTGTGTAGTCCGGATGACACGCCATGGGAGGGCGGCACTTTCAACCTGACGCTCGAATTCAGCGAGGACTACCCGAACAAGGCGCCGACGGTCAAGTTCATCACCAAGATGTTCCACCCTAACAGTGCGTATACGAACTGCCTTAAGACGTGTAATGGACTGCCTGCTAACGTTTTTGTGCCTCTGCAGTTTACAACGATGGCCAGATCTGTCTGGACATTCTTCAGAACCAGTGGTCGCCGATCTACGACATCTCGGCCATCTTGACGTCCATCCAGTCGCTGCTGTGCGATCCAAACCCGAACTCGCCTGCAAATTCCGAGGCCGCCCGCCTGTTCCAGGAGAACCGACGCGAATACAACCGCCGAGTGCGCGAGATCGTCGAGCAGAGCTGGGTCTCCGTGTCGTAGGTCGGTCGGCGCCTCGTTAGTGGAGTGGCTTCCGTATCCGCTGCGTGATGAAGATCAAGCTGTTCGCCAATGGTCGTGTATGCCGATCTACGAAGCGTGAGGGAGCCCTGGAACTCCACTTGATAGCCTTTCGCGTATGTGGAGAATCAAGCAAAATACTACAAAAAAAAGCGATTTACAGTGTGTGCCCGTGTTGGATTTCAATAATGGATCCGTCTTTAGGAGTACTGTGCGAATGGGGCTTCGGCTGCTTCATCTACCGCATCTAAGAGCATCCCAGACTCGACGTTCACGGGGTTGAACTGTGCCTTCGGTTGAGCACCTAGGCCAAACGATGAGAGTCTGATGTCACAGCCGAGATCACGCAAGGCCGCGTACGCCTCGTCACCACAGCCACGGTACTTCTGCACCTCTCGAAGCAACTCCTCCACGTCTTCCTCCAGAATGCGAGCACGAAGTTCAGGCGCACGCGCGACCATGTTGCGGATCGCTAAGCTGGCTTGACGCAGCAGCGCGGTGTCGGTCTTGTGGCTGCGCATCGCGAACGCAATCTGTCGGGCGGCGCCCAAGTCGACGATCTTCGTGCTGTTCTCTGGAGATCGCAGCGCAATCGCAGCCAGCGTCGCACACGCGTGCTGCTGCATCGACGCGTCGCCGAGATGGGACTGCATGGCCGTGAGGATCTGCTCGGCACCGCCTGTGGTGATGATGTACTCCTTGATCTCGTCGGCAGCAGCGACGTTGCGGAACACAGTCACACAGCGCTTGACGACGGTGAGGTTGCGCTCGTGCTGTTGCATGACTTGAAACAGCAGATCGAGACCTGCGAGGTCGTAGATCTTCTTGCAGTGTTCTTCAGAGATCGCGAGGTTCTTGAGTACAAGGAGCCACGCGGACAAAAGCTCCGGCTGCTCGCGGCGGGTCTCCACAGTCTCAATGATGAACGGGATCAAATCGTTCGCGACGAGAAGCTTGATTGTGTCTTGGGCCTGCGAGAACGTCGCCTTCGCATCGTCATTGATCGTCATCACGCGTAGAACCGCAGCGACTTGTTTGGAGAGCGGTTCGTCGTCTTTCGCTTGCTTCAAGTGGAGACACACGGCTTCGACGCCCTTGGCCTTGGCAAAATACGACTTGTTCGTCTCGTGCTTGGCGCAGGCAGCGCGCACAACGCTGAGTAGACTCACTGTAGTGCTTGATGACGTGCTCTCGGCCACTGCAGCTGCAACACGCTCCAAACCCGCAGCGCCTACGAAATCCTGGTTGTCCGCATTATCCGAGCACAGCAGCGCCAGCCCCACGCTCGCCTTCTCCACGATTTCAGGAGTCAGCTCCGACACCAACGCTACTAACGGGTCAATAGCGTCATTACGACCGGCAATCACTTTCATCTCGGGCACCTGGTCGAGCACGGCCAGGAACTTGTCCAAGTTCTGGACCAGCGCTGGCATATCCATCGCGTCCTTCGCCTTCAGCACACCAATGATACTCTTGAGGTCACTTAGTCGATCTTCCGCTGTCATAACCGCCTGCGCTAAGCCCTCTTCGTCCGTCGCGACGCCGCCGCCGCCGTGCTTGATGATGTTGGACAGATCGACGCCCTGCGATTCAAACTGCGCGATGGCATCCAGCGTCGCGTCCTCCAGCGACATCTCAAAGTCGTCCACGTTCTCCTTCACGACCTCATCGAACGTCTGCTGCGAGATCTGCTTCGCCTTGGGCTTCGCCGCACCGCCAGTCGACTTCATCTTGCTTGCTGCCTGTGGCTTCACTCGTTCCAGTTGAAGGGACGCTACTGTAGAGCTGGTGGTTCACAACATGCTTAGAAGCGTTAGCGGCATATATAGAAGCGATAGAAGCGAAAAGCGGGACACTGTTTTAACAGTGTCCCGCTTTAAAAAGCACTGGTACCAGCAAAGTGGGTACGCTACCACTCTGTTGATCAGGAATGATCGTCACTCCTTCGATTCCTCAGCCAGCATGATTGATTGATGGGAGTACTCTATTGTAGATGTCAATGGATATGGTAGTATATAGTAAAGATTCCGACAGTACTTGATATTTGTATGCTTTTCATGCCCAATCAAAGTGGCCACAACGGGTATCTGCTGCTTTTTATCCAATCAGCTACGTCCATTTTGGTTACACTCCCGTTCCGACCGATTCCGACATACCTGTCGGAATCATTGCGAAAATATGAATATTTTGATGGTGAGAGCAAGTCCGTTCATATTCATTTCCATATCCGCCACCAATCTGACACGTGATGAGCCTCGACGACTTCAAGCCCGCGAACTCGACGAAGGCGCGTGACAGCAGCGTCAGCGCTTTCAAGAGATT
>JAADWY010000024.1:0-103286 GCA_023336355.1 Pythium dissotocum | reverse complement strand
GGCAATGCGACCAACACACGCGACGTGTGGTTGGCGGCACTGGCAGTCGTGGCCAAGACGGCGATCGCCGCCGTGAGACTTGCAGAGACCTTCATGGATTTGATCGCTGCTTAAGTGAGACCGTTGATGCTTGGGAGGCGGATTGAAGAGTGAGCATTCAGGCAACTAGCTCAGACAACTCCATGCGTTGGTTGGATGCTGCAGTGTAGGGTGGCTGGTGACGGACGGAATCACGGAGTCGGCTTCGTGGATGAGTGAGCGCACGCCTGTCTCGTCGACATGAGCAACTTCGCATGCTGTGTCATCCTCAGCGAATGGTCCTCGAAGCAATTGCACACTTACAGTGTAAGCATTGGAAAGTTTGCAGGAGACGGTTGCGCTTGGGAAAGTCGAGAGATGGGATGGGCCACACTGTCAGCAATGACAGTGGTACTTTGCGGTGATGGATACTCAGATTCACGAAGCGTGACCGTACATACATCTAGTGCAATTGGTTGAACCATTCAACCTTTCAGCCAGGAAGGGGAAGACAAGACCCGGCTATCACAGTGCGGAGAAGAAGATTCCCATTGTGTCCGATTAGTGGTCAATACACAGCGCTTTTGCTGGTTCAGCTCAAGCACGATTGACTGTAAGTATGTGTCGTCTCAAAGCGCGAGTGGAAGCACCAGCTAGGGATCTTGGACTGAGCAGCGCAAATCGTTGTGACCGGCTTGCCAAATGCCAGTGTCAAGCTGACATTGTTGACAGTCAGCAGTCTTGGTTTGTGACTGGTTTTGGCGATGACAGGCGCACTCGAGAGACGGTGTCGGCTGAAATCTGCACACACTGTAGAGAATGGGACCACACGCTTTCCGGCGCCGTGTGCAGTCTGCACAGTCTCCCTCAGCACGAATGATTGGCCAGCTCCAGTGGACTCCATTGTGGAGCGAGCCTCCACCAGGGAAGACGTGAGAGATGACAAACATCATCAAGGACCAGCGCCTCTGGAAATGCTGGACTCAACTCCAAGGCTATCGTTCTCTCGACACTGACAATATACATCTCGAATCGCACCGGATAGGACTTGACGTTCAG
Organism: Pythium dissotocum; assembly: GCA_023336355.1. Lineage (NCBI taxonomy): Eukaryota > Oomycota > Peronosporomycetes > Pythiales > Pythiaceae > Pythium > Pythium dissotocum. The sequence goes on along the minus strand of JAADWY010000024.1, from coordinate 102,209 downwards.
ACCTGAATGCACGGAAGACCACCCAAAACGGAAACCATTGCTGGCATCTTAGAAGTATGTGGGTAATGGATGAGCGTCTCCACAAGGATGGCGTGGAAACGCCACAGTTACAGTCTGGATATCACATGAGCCACCAACTAGCTTTGCGATGAGTCTGTCAACGGTGAAAATATGGGAAACATCGGTGGTGTAAACGTACTGTATGACACCAGTTGAAGCTGGAGATCCTTGACTGATCTCCCGCCGATCTTGAAGGATACGCGGAACGTCGAGTACTGTTTTTGTTGCAGTTGTGAGCAGCCTGTGAAGTGGGACAAGGAAGGGCGGAGGCATCAACGCAGAAAACCCATCCACGCGCGTTGACGCCAGATCCAGACAGCTCTCAAAAGATGTTCGTCGAACTTAGCCGAACAATTTCGCCAAAATAACATTCCCAAACATGAAATTTGCAATTCGAATTTCCGTATTAGTTGCCTAAGAGCTCTTGCTCAATTTGGCTGCACTGGCGTTGTAGTACAGGTCGTGCATGTACTCGTCATGGCAGAATGGGAAGTTGGTTCTGTCGGCTGAGCCTGGGCTGAACATGATCTTGGCAGAGGTGATCGTCACGTACGTACCGAGTACCAGACACACCACGATCGCGAGACTGCCAGCGATCTTCTCCCACGTAGGCACCTCGGCCCACAGCTTTTTAAAGTAGAACACGACTGGCAGCACGAGACAGCAGAGAGTGATGCTTGAGGCCCCGACAAAGTCCTGGAACTCATTGAAATGGTCCTTGAGTGCGACGGATGCCGCCGTCATCAACGCCACCACGATCGTGCGCATCGTCATGTACTTGAGCTCGTGGCCCTTGTACTCCTGCAGCTCACTGTCCTGCGGATTGTGGTCCTTGTCAGTGCCTGAAGAGAAGCCTTGTGCCTCATTGTCGTCGATTGGGGAGCCTGTGGCATCGTAGTTGAGTGTGTCAACGTCGTCTTCCTGTGGCTTGTGCATGCCGAGGAACGTGCGCTCGATCAAGTACAATGCTGGGTGGAGCACGACCGCAAACGCGATGGTGATGTGTAGCTGCATGAACAGGAACGCCAGCGTCACGACGCCACGGTGTGCCTTGAACCCCAGCTTGGTCATGCCCGTGGTCACGTCTGGATAGATGGAGAAGAGCAGGTTGCCGGCGATCTGGCAGCCGACGGCCGAGTAGCCGCTGAAGGCGAGCGTGAAGAACAGCAGCGAGATGACCATTAGGGTTACGAAGATCACACGAGGCATGCGAGATGGCTCACTGTGCTCGCGTTGAAGAGCTGGGATCACGATGCCAGCGCCATAGGAAAGCGAGAGGTTGCCGAAGGTCGTGGCGACTTGCTTGAACGAGATGGCTGGCGTCGGGATCGACGGGTGACCGGCCATGCCGTGGAGCAACACAGCCATGCCAATGAAATCGGCGAGTAAGGTGCCCAAGCTGCCAGCGAAGGCGGCGCTTGCTCCTTCCTTGAGTGTCGGAATCAAACACACGGGCAGTAGACTGGCCGCCATGAGAATGATCCACACCGAGTCCGTAAACGTGTTTGGGAACAGGTCCGCAAGCAGCGTGCCTCCGAGCACGAGATACACACACGGCAGGAGGATACACACAGCCATTTGTGAGACCACCGTGAGCCAGCGGCCTGTCGCACCCATGCACCACTCGCCTAGATCACCGAAGGTTTTGACGGACTTTGGGGCACGTAGCATCACTCTAGAGATGAGAACGGACGAGTAGATGTTGGCGAACGCCATGCTGAGCATCGCGATTGTCGCGATAGCAGGGCCGGCACGTGAGACGTTGCCTGGCATGCCGAGTGTACCGACGCCGTAGACGCAGCAGAAGAGGTTGAACGAGGCCTTGGCGTCTTCAAGCGTGAACCAGCTCGTGCTTGTCGCCATTCTTGTGTTGGGCTTCCAGGCAAAACTAGAGTGAGAGCTTGTGACGCCATGAGAGAGGGATTGAGACTGAGAAATGGGAAAGTTTACGATTTTCTAAATGCGTTTTTTAGAGTGAAAGTTAGTTTAGAAGAGACCGTGACGACGTTTACGGACGCGTCGCCGCCATGTACAGCGCCCACGAGCGGCTGAGACCGTCGTCCAAGTTCACGACCTGGAGATTCTCCATCGCGAGCGTCTTGTTCACTGTCGCGTAGCTCGTGTAGATCAACGACAGCCACGCGTTGTCCACGTTGTTGTTGACAACGTCCGGGATCTTGCTAAGCACACCGTCCCATTCCTCCTTCACGAACTGTGGCGTACGCACAAACTCAGTCACAGGCGTGACGGGGATCATCTGGATGCCGTGGATCGCTGCCTTGTCGCTGCTGAACCACGTCGTGTAGTCGGCCTTGTTGTCGAACAGAATGCCCGTCACTTTGTTCGGAAGGATCGGCGTTGGGTGGACGCGGTTATCACTGGTCATCAGCGAGTACGTCTGCGCAGCTCGCTTGTTGACCGTGAGCATCAGCTGGCTCACGGTCGACAGCGCCGAGTTCTTCGTGGCCTTGGCAAACAGTGCGACGGCATAGTGGAAGTTGATGTCCTGGGACGAACTCTCCTGATCCTTGCCGTCAGCTGACGGCGTGATCCCGTGTGAAAACGAGTGGCCGCGGAACCAGTCGAACTGGCGGAACTTGGGGAACGCCGTGTCCGACCGTGACGGGTTCGCGACGTCTCGAATGAGGTACTTCGTGACTGTGTTAAGTTGCTGTAGCTGAGACCAAGTCGGATCCAGGAAGTTGAAGATCGCTGCGGTCGCGATCCAGCTTCCGTAGTGGAAGTGGTGGTCGTTGTACCCCGAGTTGCCAAAGTCTACATCGCTGCTCTTCTCGATGAGTCCGATAGACGCCACGATACCACGGTACGTCGTGTCGTAGTGGAGTGGAGACGACCACGAGTTGCTCACAAACGGCAACAGCAAAGCCTCGAGCTTGTCAAGACACTTGCGTCTGAGTGCGGCACGGTCGACGCCCGTGACGACAGAGTCGTTCGCGATCAAGCACAAGTTGGCGTACTTATGAGCGGCCTTGCTGTTAAAGTAGTAGCTGCCGTCGCGTGGCAGATACCAGTCCGCGTCCAGCTCCTTCATGAGCGTCTCTTTGATCTTCTGGGCCTTCACAACGAGCAAGCATTGGCTTGCGCGGTGGATAGATGTCCACAGGTACACTCGTGGTCTCTGTAAACCGGATCACAGGCGGATCCGACAATGTTAGCACGCCTGTCATTGGCCCACGCGTTGCTGAGTTAGAGACCGCCCTAGGAACTTCAACAGCAGACGTGCGGTCGAGTGTGTCGGTGTGATGGACCTGCAGGTAGTGGAAGAGTCCTGCACTGCAGTTGCCGCTGGTTTTGAGGTGGAACATGTACAAGCTTGAGTCCTTGGCTTCGATGTTGCTTCCGGTTCGCTGACAGCCAACGCTCTTGTCCAGTGTCTCGAGCTGCGCATCGCTAGTCACGATCGCCGCACGCACATAGCCGGAGTAGTAGCCGCTAAACCCGAGGGATGTGTAGCTGCGCAGGGTGAGCGTGATGGACTTCTCCGTGTACAGCGCCCATCGCTGGCCGTTGCCGAGTGCGATTACGAAGCGTGTGTTGGTCACTGAGGTGCCCAGCTCCATATTGATGCCGTTAATCGCCTGGATCGGGTGGACGCTCTCAAATCGCGGCGTGAGTCCCCTGTACGTCGCTGAGACGAAGCCCATGCCTGGTACGAGCGTGGCGTCCATCTTGGCGGACGTCGACTTGGCCAACTGGATCGAGACGCTGAGATCGTCCCAGGCAGTGACCTTGAAAGTAGGCGCCGTCGTGAACTGTGAGGCTGAGAACACGAGCTCGTCGACGACTGCGTGCGTGTAGTATCGACGCGCGTCCAAACCATTGCCCGAGTGAGCCCAAAAAGCACGCGTCGAGTACGGGTAGCTCATCGAGAGACCGAACGGAGCTGCCGCTACAGAAGGACGGAGGGCGTACGGGTTGGTCCACACGGGTTGGATGAGTGAGTCTGATGACCCCGCGATGAGGTTACCCCACCAAGCGTTGGTCGGAATCGGCTTGGAGCCGATGGATCCAGCGAGTACGAACCGAGGCGGCAGCCAGGTGCTGAGGCCAGCGTTCGCTGGGAACAGCGTGGTCGGTGGCGTGTCCTGTGCGATGGGCTTGTCGAAGAGCGTGTAGAGTCCCTTGGGGGCTGCACCAGCGGCTTCGATCGTGGAGATGCTGGCCAGCGCCACCGTGAGCATGGCGATCGCCTTGAGAGGAAGCACCATAGTTGAGACCGTTGAATGAAACGAGACTGATGGGTAGACTGGTCGAAAGCTGAGGAGCTTGAGGAATGACTGGCGGTGAGCGCGTAGCTTCACGTCCACGCACACGGAGGTCTCATTTTGTGAGCTGGTGCGCGAAACTACTGCGGTCCCATGTGGGCTCGCCCAACAACGAGCGTCAGAAACGACTGTCTTTGGCTGTCGAATTAATTCCGCCAAGTGTCGGAGCTTTTGGTTTTGCTTTGGCACTGCCACGGACGGGTTCATCGCATGACAAATGAACAGAACAGTCTCAGTTTGGACAATGATTGTGACGGTTGAGTTTGAGTGGAGGAATGTGCCTCGTATATTCGAAGTGAGACTGACCCAGTTGAAGTTGTGAAAAGATTCTAAAAATCCTAAACGGGTTCAAAATCGCGATTACGTGTTTTTCAAAACCATGAAACTCATTTTGAGATCGTGCAAAATACGGCTCCTCCACCATGGAGCTCGTGGTCTCTCTCCTTGGACTTAGTTCACAACGCCAGACGTAGCGCCGCTGAGCAACTTGCTGCCGCCTGAGCTCGTCTTCATGTAGCACACGGAGCTCGCGTACGTGAACGCCGAGCAGCGAGAGGTCGACGCACACTTGGCACAACACTGTTCCACCGTCAGTCCGGTCGCCGACGCCAAGTCGTTGCCGTAGAAGTCCGTGTTCAACGTGTACGAGCACTTCTGCTTCGGACTCAGCACCGTCGACGACACCGCGCCAGGCACGGCCTTGCGTGTGCCCGTGCCGCTCTTCAGGTAGCACGCCGAGCGGCCGTTGCTGTTAGCGTTCACGTACGTGTACGCCACACAGCCAACGGTGTTGGCACACGTGCTGCAGCAGTCAACAGGCCACAAGCCTTCGACGGTCTTGATGTCGTTGCCGTAAAAGTTGATGCCGATCTGCTGGGCTCCACACTGCTGTGAGGAAGGCACGCACTGGTAGTAGAGTGGGTTCCATGGCTGGCAGTAGTATCCGCTTGGACAGCACGATGGTCCACTGAGCGCTGTACCACACTGGCTGTTCGCAGTATTTGCGCACGAAGGCTGAGAGCTCGAAGCGATGACAGCGGAGATCGCACCGATCGAGACCACGGGGTTACCAGTTCCCTTCTTCAGGTAGCAGTAGGCCTTACCGTCCGAGTTGTAGTTGCGGAAGGTGTAGGACGTGCATCCTGCGGTCGTGCGGCACTTTTCACAGCACTGCTCTGGCAGGAGGTCCTGGAGGCTCGAGATATCATCACCGTAGAAGTCCATGTTCACTTGCTGGACGCCACACAATGCTGGAAGCGTGCGACACTGGTAGTAGTTCGGGTCCCATGGCTGGCAGTATGCACCGCTCGGGCACGAGCCTGGGCCAGTATTCTCATTGCCACACGCCGCTCCACAAGTGGAAGGGCCAAGTGTCGTCGGAGCCGGAATCGTTGGGGCTGGAGTCACAGTAGTTGGAGCCGGCGTCACGGTCATTCGAGCCGGAGTCGCCGTGGTAGGAGCTGGAGTCACAGTCGTTGGAGTCGGAGTCACAGTAGTAGGAGCTGGGGTTACAGTCGTTGGTGCAGGAGTTCCTGTAGTAGGGGCTGGAGTCACCGTGGTAGGAGCTGGCGTTGTCGTTTGCACCACGACCGCCGACACAGCACCGATCGACACGACGCGGTTCCCGGTTCCCTTCTTCAAGTAGCAGTAACCTTTGCCATCCGTTTTATAGTTGCGGAACGTGTAGCTCGTGCAGTTCGCAGTCTTGAGGCACTGCTCACAGCACAGCTCCGGCAGATCCACTTGAACCGACGTGCTGTCATCACCATAGAAGTCCGTGTTCACGAGCTGAGCTCCACACGTCGCAGGCACAGAACGACACTGGTAGTAGTACGGATCCCATGGCTGGCAGTACTGGCCGATGGACACAGGAACGGTCCGGACTGTTCCGTACCACACTGGCCTCCCGCTGGAGCAACTGGCGTTCCTGGACGAGTCGCTGCGAGGTACAGAGCCCACGTCCGCGAGAGACCGTCATCCATCGCCACCGACTGCAGCTTCTTGATGGCTTCGTTCGCATCCACAGTCGCGTAGTTGGCGTAGAACAGCGACAGCCACGCGTTGTTGTAGTTGGTAGTGACGACGTCCGGGATCTTGCTCAGCACCGCGTCCCATTCCTCCTTGACGAACGTGGCTCTACGCACGTACTCAGTCACGGCCGTGATCGGGATCATCTGGATGCCGTGGATCGCGTACTTTTCACTACTGAACCACGTCGTGTAGTCGGCCTTGTTGTCAAACAGGATACCAGGGACCTTGTTCGGAACGCACGACGCTGGGTGGACGCGGTTGTCGGGGGCCATGAGGTAGTACGTCTGTACGGCACGAGTGTTGAGCTTGAGCAGGAGCTGGCCCGTGCTAGCGAGCGCGCTGTTGCCAGTGGCCTTTCCAAACAACGCCATAGCGTAGTGGAAGTTGATATCTTCAGACGAAGACTCCTGGTCCTTGCCGTCCTGGATCGCCGTCACGCCGTGCGAGTACGAGTGGCCACGGAACCAGTCAAACTGACGGAACCTGGGGAAGTTGGTGTCGCTGTTCGACGGGTTAGCGACGTCTCGGATGAGGAACATCGTGATTGAGCTGCTTGATCTGAGACCAACTCCGGTCCAGGTAGTTCACGATGGCGGCCGTCACGATCCAGTAGCCGTAGTGGTAGTTGTGGTCGTTGTACACCGTGTTGCCAAAGTCGGCGTTCGTGTCGCGGTCCTTGAGGCCCAGCGAACGGATGATACCACGGTACGTGGTGTCGTAGCGCAGTGGGTAGTCCCAGGAGTTGCTCAGGAATGGAGCCAGTGCCGTCTCGAGCTTGTCAAGGCACGAACGCAGCAGCGCGGACTTATCAGAGCCGGAGACGACCTCGTCATTGGCGACCAGGCACAAGTTGGCCAGCTTGTGGACGTTCTTGACGTTGAAGTAGTAGCTGCCATTGGTCGGGACGTCCCACGTGCCATTGAGTTCGGCCATGAGGGTCTCCTTGATCTTCTGGTCCGCCACGATACTGGCACTGGGCTTGCGAGGAGGATAGTAGTCCACTGACACACCCTGGTTCTCGTTGAACTTCATCACAGGCGGATTGGTCTTGGTCAGCACGCCAGTCATACGACCACGCGTGGCTGAGTCCACACCGGCGTTGGCCACGGCACTGGCACTGGACGTGTCCAGAGTGTCCACGTGGTGGACCTGCAGGTAGTGGAACAGACCCTTGGAGCAGTCTCCGCCGGTCTTGAGACGGAACATGTAGCTGCAGGCACTCGAGGCCTCGACGTCGCTGCCTTCAAGCAAGCAGTTGGCGTTCGAGTCCAGCACAGCGAGCTGGGCGTCGCTGGCCACGAGCGCGAGGCGCACCGTTCCACCGACGGCACTGGCCGTGAGTGTCTTGGAGTCACTGAGCTTGAACGTGGTTGACGTCGACGTGTACACGACCCACTTCTGTTTGTTGCTGAACAAAAGCACGAAGCGCGAGCCCGTCACAGAAGCACCGACCGACACGCTGCCGCCGTTGATGCTCGTAACGGTGCTGCCCGTGACGATCGTGGGTGTGAGTGACGTGTACTTGGCCGTCGCGAAGGCCATGCCAGGCACGAGAGTCGATTCCATCTTGGCCGACGGGCTCTGGTAGAAAGCGACCGTCACGCCGAGGTCATCCCAGCCAGTGACCTGGTAGTCAGGCGTCGAGTTGAAGCTCGTGACCGACAGGATCAAGTCGTTAGAGACCGTGTGGAAGTAGTACTGGTTGGCGCCTCCATTGCCCGTCGAGCCGCCGAAGGTACGCGACGCGTAGGGGTTGCTAACCGCGAGACCGTACGGCGCTGAGTTGAGGATCGGACGCAACGCGTACGGGTTGGTCCACACCGGCTGCACGGCCGAGTCAGTCGAGAACGCGATCATGCTGCCCCACCAGTTGTTGGTCGGGATGGCCTTGGTACCCACCGTACCTGGCTGCAGGAACCGAGGCGGCAGCCAGTTGGCGAGCCTGGCGTCGGGCTTGAACACCGTCGACGGAGGAGCTTCACTGGACAGAGGCTGGTCGAAGAGCGCCCTTGTCCGCCATGTTGTACGTCGCGGCCGCAAGACACACTGCCACCTTCATGACGTCAAGCCGCTGGTATCGTAGAGAGAGAAGCAGAGGATTGGCGTGGTCGGAGGCAGAAGCGGCCACAATAGAACATATCGAGTACAGAACACATGGTTAGCTCACGAAGAACACGCCCATAAACCGTGTTCTTCGTTGATAGTAGATCACGGCAGACCACCACGTGGCCTTCTGGACCAAGCTTTTCAACAGCGAGCAGACAAACAACAACCAAACTCAACAGAACCAAGTGTCGCCCCCCCCAGCTATCGAACTCATTACCACGATGCGATCGCCTGCTATCTCGGCACCACGCCGCTCAGCATCGTCACCGAGACGCTCTCCAAGTCGAATTAGCGCTGCGGCAAGCGCGGAGGTCTGGCAGTCATCGTCGTCGCCGTGGCGCTTTACGTCGCCAAGTCGTTCGCGGTCAAGCCATAACAAGGAGATCCATCCCACTCACGTGCCCTCGGAGCACGCGCTTATCGACCCACCTGCCTCCAAGACAAGCCGACGGCAGCGCAGGCGCCGTCACTGGTGGTCGTGGTAGGGCGCGATCGCGCTCGCCGATTCGACTTCCTCGCTCGCGCTCGCGAGAACATGGCCGCTCACGGTCTCGTTTGCGTTCTCGTTCCCGCGGCCACCGCCACACCCAGTCGAGACGACGCTTTCGCTCGCGAGGATCTCGACGTTACCGCTCCCGCTCGCGAGGATCGCGTCGCTCCCACACGCATAGATCCCACTTTTCTCGCTCATGACGCGCTCGTTCGCGCTCCTGCTCACGCGACGATCACGACGGTCGTCAAGAGCCAGACCAGAGGGCTGAGTTTCCAGCGGGCGATCGCTTCGACTGGGTCGCGCTAGCGCGTGGACAGCAAGAAGGGACTAGTGGCAGCCTTGATCGTGGCCACTCACACCCAACGGAAACCACCAGCTCACAAGGGTCTCGCCGGCCAGACTGGTTGATGGCTGCGAACAGCGTAGTCGGTGCCGACGGGAAGACAAAGCGTGACGGCAGAACCACGCTGTACTTGAATGGCTACGAGTACACCAGAGCCACCATCAACCCGAAGAAGATCTTGTACAGGTGCAGCTTTTTCGCAGTACGAGGTACCATGCGCGTTTGGTGTTTATTGCGAAGGAAACGGCGTACGATTTTGCCAACCACGTGCCTCATACTTGCACGCAAAGAGTCGTCGTCCCGCCCAACACCACGTACCCGTCGGTGACATCATCCAGTTGGTCAAGAAGGAAATCGACGCGATCGCCATCACACAGTCGCTGACGCCTCAGCAAGCCTGGGACACTGTGAGTACCAAGTTTCTGCACAGCGCGACGGTGCCCATCAAGGCGCAAATGATCAAGCGCTTTCACAATGCAAGGTCGCGCCACTACGGAACATCCCTTCATGGGCAAGTTGAGACGCCGCCTCTTTCACTCGCCAAGGAATCCAGCAGTGGTTCTTCCTGTTCCACTACTCGTGGCACAACCCACAGGGTCGGTCGCGAGGAAATAACAGACCGATCGATCGCATCGTTGGTTGGGCTCATCCTGCCATGATCCCGCTGCTGGCGTACAAAGGCGTCAACCTGTTCTTCGATGGAACGTTTCGGTGTGTGCCAGCGGGCTTCAAGCAGTACATGGTCCTCATGGTCTATGACCAGGGATCCAAACTCTACCTTCCCATCTTCTACGTTTTGGCCACGTCCAAGTCGTTTGATGCGTATTGGAACGTGTTCCAGATGCTCCGCAGCGCATGTGGGCAGGCCATCTCCCTGTCACGCGTTTCCTGCGGCTTTGAGCGCGCGTTGACAAACGCCGTGTGCGACTGGTATCCGGAAGCCGATGTGATCGGCTGCTACTTCCACTTCAAGCAAGCCTGTCAACGCAAGATGACCAAGCTGAGAATCCCCAAGCCCGAGATCACCTTCGCCATGGCCGGTGGCATCCTCGACATGCTGACGGTGACGGATTCGTCCAAGATCTGGGAGAGGGAGCTGTCTGGGTCAAGAACGCGATCGCAAATCGCTGCACAAGCGACAACATCCACAACTCGGCTCGCAAGTGGCTGTCGTTTTGGAAGTACTTTGAGCGCACATGGGTCAAGCAGATTCCACCAGAATTCTGGACGGTGTGGAAGCATAGTGATAAGGCTGGGAGAGAGCTTGTGGCGCGGACCAACAATCCGCTAGAGCGCTTCAATCGGACTCTGAACGATGCTTTTGGCACGCCGCACCCCTCCCTCTCACGATTCATACAGACAATTGAGTCGCTAGCGAGAGATCATGTGAAGCTCCGCCAGGATGTCGCCAACGGTCTCGCCAAACCTCCACACAGAATAGAAATCTACGGATTACCTGCACCTATTGAGCTGCACGAATACGCCTCGACAGAGTTTGGAGATGCATCTGGCAGCGATTCTGACGACGACTCCGAGGAGGAATACAACTCGGACTCCTCCGATGAAGTTACTTCATAATTTGTCATAAGCAATGTAGCATGCTACCGTTCACTTCAACTGCATTCACTTTGTTTGATGTGGCTGGTGGTCGGATTCCGTGATCTGTGAGTGCAATCACGGTTTCTGCACATAAACAGAACTGTGTTCTGATCCCCTCGAATGGGAAAAAGCTCATATCTCGTCACTGGGACCCACCCAGTGTGGGTCAGCTCCTCACATAGCCAGCGCGGGCGATGGACTGGACTGACAGCATTCTGAATCTTGGTCAAGCTACAAAACCTCACAGCATCAGTGCTGCAGGGACCTGTCCACCGATTGGGTGCCTGAGATTATGAGCTTCGATGGTGAGCAGCTCCACACGGAGTTGGGGTGAGTTGGGTGTCGAGCTATCTGCCTCGCGGCGCATCGCCCTGCCGAGGTCCACTGTTGCGGCGGTCGGTACTTGCTGAACTCGGCACCGAACAACGAAGAAGCGCGTGGATGTTGGAAGTGACGACTCCGTGGATTTCCATTTCCCATATCAGCGCTAGTACTCGCCGCTTGGATCATGGCGCTTGCTGTGGCATGGGGGGACGTCGGCTCGAGTCGGTCTTGCGTCAGTTGGTCGTGTGAGCTGAAAGAGTCGCACTGGTTCGTCGTGTCAAACGCCAAACGCCCAGGAAGGCTCCTCCTCCTTCGAGCCGTGCGTCAGAGGCTCTGACTTCCTGAGACAACGAGCCAGTCCGCACGCCACCAAAGAGGGCAGTGCTTGCAGACATGCATGGACGCATGGAGTAAGGAGCTCTTCCAGGGAGAGCGCTTGGGGAAATCTCCGCATTCTATGGATTTGACACGCGAGCCAGTCAGTCACTGTGTCAGGGAGTGACTGACTCAGGGTGAGTCAGGACAGATCTGAGGTCCTCAGTGAGGAGCCATCCCCATCCAGAAAGCCTGGCTTTGTCCCCGGTACCCGAGGTTTTTGTCCGGGTTTTGGACCGTTTAGGACCGTTTTGAACCTTCGACGCTGGGAAAAGATGAGCCAACATCAATCGCAAAAGCCAACCAGACAAAGACCATCAATCAACGGATACAAACATGTTTGTATCTGATATTTGTGATGTGACGCAATTTTGACCGGAGTGGTAAATTACAATGAAAGTTAAATTAGCGGATACCAAAAGGTTCGAAAAAATGGGACTGGGCTGATACCGGTATTTTTACCCGTTCCATTCCGGAAGAGCTCCCGAGATGGCGGGAGGGTACAGTGCGATCCAAAATTCAAACGAAACTATCGCGGGAAGAAGCCCGACGTGCGCGCGCATTCCTCACTCGAGCACGAAGCCCCCGCATCTCCAGTTCCCAGTAGCTACGTATTACAATGGTCAAGACATCGCCTGCGTGGGAGTGGTTCAAGACGGTCGTGGAGAAGAGCAAGACCAAGCCGCATCCGGACGCCAGTGCAAGCACTGCGACAAGGTCATCCGCAACTGCCAACTAGGCCGCGATCTGCTTCCGTATGCGGCGTCCAAGTGTCCGAATGCGCCGCTGGAGGTGAAAGAAACGGCGCTTGAAGAGGTCGAGAAGGCGTCGGAGCTCAAGAAGAAGCGCAAGCCAAGTGGTGGCGCAGCGAGCCAAGAAGCCCAAGGCGGGCATCTTCGCCCCATTCGGTCAAGACACGAGTGACGAGGATGGCGAAGCCGTGGAAGAACTGAAGAAGAGCTCGTACTTTATGACGCCGTTTGAAGTGTTCAGCGACGATGACGACGAGGAACCAGCGAGCTGGAGTCCACACGACAAGCGCAAGCTCGAGGTGATGACGGCGCGCATGCTCAACTCGATGAACGTGCCGTTCACCGACGACGGAAACTCTTTGCTGGCTGTATTCGCGTCGTTCTCGAGAGTCAAGATGCCGACCGCTGCGCGGCTAAGGAGGTCATGCCGGAGCGCGCGCACCCGCCGACCGATGACATCCTAATGGATCAATACAGGGCGCACACACCCCAAGCACCGCCAATGGACGATGGATGAAGATGAAGACATGGAGTAACTACCGAGCTAGAGTCGCGTATGTGTGTAGTGTGGTGTGGTGTGGTGTTGCATGCTTCTCGCTTTCGTTGCCTTGGAATCATTGAAGTTTCCGACCCGTACCTACAGTATTTTCATTTCTCATTGGCATTCTCGCGCGTAAATTCGAAAATCTGAATTTTCTTCTAGAAGGAAAGCCAAGCCAAGGCGCGAAAACGCCCACCGCGTTGTTCATTCGGCAATTTGCAGCGCAAGACTCAAGACCAACAAGAACCAACGAAACAATGGGCAAGTCGGAAGCGTGGGAGTGGGTCACCGTGCTGATCGCCAAGACGCATCCGGACGTGCAGTGCAACTTCTGCGGCAAGGTCATCCGCAACTGCCAACTGGGCCGCGATCTGTTGCCGCACGCAGGCAGCAACTGCCCGGACGCGCCCGATGAAGTCGTCGACAGTGCGTTTGAGCAAATGGACAAGGCCGCGGATCTCAAGGCCACGCGCAAGCCCAGCGGCGGCGCAGCGCACAGCCGCGTGCGACGCTACGTGCAGCGCATGGCCAGTTGCTTCGACGACTCGGAGGACGAAGTCGAGGAGAGCCACCGCCGCTACTGGGAGGGCAAGGAACGCTTCTGGCGCATGTGTGAGGAAGCCGAGAAGGCCGAGCAAGGCAAGGCCGCGTGATGATGCAGATGATGCGGATGGATCTGCGTGGACACAGAGGTCTACTGATTTAGTGTCGTTTCGCTTGAAGCTTGCCTTTTGAATGGAGTTTCGTATTTCTCTTATTGGTGGACTCTTTTGTAATTCGTACCTTTTCGGGAGATGTCACTATGAGACTGGTTTCATAAGAATGCCATGTGCTTGGTGGTGTGTCCTTTGGGCTCATTTTCGGAAGATTTGCTCAAAGCGCGACGAAGATAGCGATGTCGGAGGCGGATATGGAGCAGTATGCACAGGTAGAGCCACCACGCGTCCATCTACATTATTGCTAGCCTACGTGCTGATGTTGGTGCGTTGTTTTGGTGCAGCTACTGGACGAAATGGCTGAGAAAGACCCGCAGGCGTACGAGCAGTTCATGCAAATGATGAAGGAGCAAGTCGAGAAGGCGGTGGCCGACGGCGCTCCTATTGGCGGCGCTCCATTAGGAGCTCCTGCTGGTAGTGTTGGGCTTAGTGGTCCGCTCGACGCAGCGTCGATGATGGAGATGGTCAAGAACGCAGCGAGTGGTAAAGCCAACGGGCCTGTTGCGACCAGTAGCCCGGACCCAGGTGAGACGCTAGTGTACTAACACAGGAGGGACATGAAGAGGCTAACGTGATGGCTGTTGTGCATGAGAAGCAGCCTTCAAGCCGCAGTTTCCAGGGAACAAAGTCATGGAGTCGGACGGCCTAACGCCCAAGCAGGAGGGCGTACGTACATCTACCTACTGATTGATCTGATACAGAGCTGTGCTGACTGGTTGCTGGATTACTGTTGCTGTAGATGTATATTGAGGTGGAGCCGGGCTTCGTGATGAAGACGACGGACGTGAAGAAGAAGCAGAAGGTGTTTGTGAACGTGTGCCACTCGTCCGCGATCCAGACGTTCTCCCAGCGCAAGCAGCTCGACGACCAAGGCGTTGAGCAGGAGGTGAGATCGTCGCCCTCTTATTAGTATCAAGCTGATGACTGAGTACTAGTATAAAAGTCTGACTCGTTGTGTGTATGGCTGTAGGGAATCCACGTTCCGCTGAGTCTCGGGGCGCCGCACGAAGTCGAGGACAAGAGCGGCAACAAGTCGATCGCGTTTGACGTCGCTGTGAACACGCAGGTCATCGAAGACTGCAAAACAGACAAGTCTGGATCATTCCGCAATTTTGTGTGTGAACTCGCGATCGAATACATCGACCAGAAGTATAAAATCCAGCTCGATCCACGGTACAAGCTGCCCAAGCTGACGTACCGTGGGCAGCTCCCACCGCCCAAGCACTACATCCGCAAGACGCAAAAGCCGATCATTGAAGAAGTGAGCAAGCCTGTGGCGTCCAAGAAGCTGACACAAGCCAAGAATGACAAGAAGAAAGAGCCGACAGCAGTGTCCAAGCACGAGATCTACGAGCTCACTGGCGGTGACGGCACACGCGTCAAGTGCACGCGAGTCGCGTCAGTTGAGGCCAATAGCACGGCGCTTTCGAAGGAGATGCTACAACGAGCTGGCTCGCATCTAGCGATCCGAATCCAGTTTGAGACGCCGGTGACGGATCCTAGCGAGATCGAACTGGAGCTTCGTGCCGAGCAGCTCAGCATCAAGGCAGATGGACACCACGATCTGGCGTTTTACTTGCCGTTCCCAGTGGCTCGTGACGACGCTGAGGTCTCCCTCGATCTGGCCAAGAACGTCTTGGAAGTTGTGGTTCCGATCGACAAGACGTGGTCGGAAACCGAGCCAGACGCTGGATCCACGCCGTGGATGCTCGTCCAGGCTCTGCGTGATGAGGACGAAGAGACCAAGACACCAGTGGCTAAGGCACCCAAGTCGCTTGTCGACATGTTCCACTTGGCGATGCCTTCCGACAAGAACACGAACAGTTCTGAGGGTGACTTGACGAGCGGGTCTCGCCGTCCGCAATGGGACCCAGTGGACGAAGACGAAGAACTTCCCGAAGATCGCTTCCACCGCAAAGATATGATGTCGATGCACATTTTGGAGCAACGCAAGCAGGAAAAGCAGCAAAAAGCTAAAGAAGCCGATGAAAAACGCAAGTCCAAGCGTGCAGACGTCGAGGAAAAAGTACGCAAAGCCCAAGAAGCGGGCAAAACGTGGCAGGAAATGTACCCGAACGAGCCCGAGACGACGTACATCGACATGGAAGACATCATCAAGCAGGAGAAGCAGAAGCGAACGGACAAGCAGGCGCAGCCAGAGCCTGAGACGGATGCGAAGGAGCTGCTGGCAACGGAGACCGCCAAGCAGGTCGCTGCTGCGTGGTCCGAGGAGAAGAAGACCCACAAACTGGATCTGCAGTCTGCTCTGGCGTTTGATTTACTGGATTAACTACAGGTTAACAGCTCGAGATACCACTCAACGTATTTCCGTGCGAATGGGATCGTCGAGGCTCCCTCTGACCCTCAGCGAAAAGCTCAGCGAATTAGCTTAGCTTAGTCTCGACGTGAACCCATCTTCGATTCGTGAGTGATGGTCAGATATCTCACTTTCCGGGAGCTCCTGGAAAGTGAGACATGAAATCGCGCCACTGCCGCCTCTGTGGTCTTCCGGTTCGCTCACTGCGCAATTCACCAGCGATGAAGGATATCGGCAAGAGTCTCGACCAAGACCGCCTCGTTCGGTTCCTTCGTAACCCCAGCGTCCAGCCAAGGCACCAATGGGCTCCCGCCTTTCCTGGCGGCACCGCGAACCTCCATACTGCGGCACGGAGCGGCAAAATCAACGATGTGCGCGGTTTACTGGGTGCAGGCGCGGACGTGACGCAGACTGATAGAGATGGCAAGACGCCGCTCACCATTGCGCGTGTGGCGTGGGAGACAGAAGCGGTCCATTACATGACCTCGGAACACGACGAGCTCGTGCGTGTGCTTGAAAGGTGTCTGGGACGAATGCCGACGCAGATGGAGATCTACGGCGTCGTGACGCTTCAAAAGATGCGCGCGTTTCGTCGGCGAGTGCGCGATCATCATAACAGCATGACTCCGAAGCTCATCAGCGCGGCTCGTGCTGGGGATCTCGTGACAGTGAAAACGCTGCTAGAGAGTGGTGAGATGGGTGCTGACGTCGACCAGGCGACGAATGAGACAGCGTTCTCAGCAGCACTTGTGCAAAACCATGGAGCGGTGATCGCGTATCTCATGGACAGCGGCGCGAAGATGCACGGCGTGTGTCATATCGATGGCAAGCGCCACTCTGTGTTGTCGGCGGCTGTGCTCACTGGCAACGTGACCTTCGTGCGAAGGGAGGTTGGGATCGGTCGAGATGGTGCAGACGCTTTTGGACTTGGGTGTTCGCTTCGACTATTCGCAAGGAGACCTCACGTTGCCGAACAATCGTATTCAGCCTTTGCTCTCAACTGCAACACAAGCCGAGCCGTGGCTGCTCTTGTGCACAACGTGTTGGTTCAAAGACCAGCGGCTATTCCGATTCCTCATCCAGAAGTATCATCAGCTCCAAGACCAGCGAGACAGACCGCAATACTCTGCTGTTGTGCTCGTCTACGCGGTGTTCCGACAGAACGAGGCGATGGTGAGTGAGCTCCTCGAGCGAGGGGCATCCATCGCTGCTGAGAGCAGCCGCAGTGCGATGTTCGCTGCCGTGATGAACAAGTCAGCAAGGATGCTGGAGCTCTTGCTCCAGTACAGCAAGGATGTGAGTGCGATCGCCTGCTATCAGGGGTCCTAAAACAGCAATACAATAAACAGTATTACGGAATATATAAAATTGAAATACTGATTGTTGTATGATCAGGCCAAAAATACAAGGGGAATTTACATTTCACGCACGTTTTTTAGAACTATTTACCGTTCGGTAACGTCTGTCATCCAACGAGCAACCATCACTTTATAGCCAATAGGCATCGACTGTGGCCATTCTTTCGCGAGCAAATCGCAAAAGTGGCACCAGTCGGATGCTCACATCTGACAAGTGGCACCTGTCGCAAAAGTGGCACCGATCGGCGCCCATTGGCGATATGGTGTGGTACACCTCATACTCCCAAACCACCAACAGTCCCTCCTCTCTGCCTCCTTGGTGTGATTCACCAAGCACTTGCCAGAAGTGACATCGAGAATGTCGGGCGAGAGGGCGATGCTCGACTTGAGTGTCCTACACGGAGTGACAGCTCTCACATTGGGCCAAACGTTCCCCACCGGCTGTGCGGCGACTCAGTTTCTCAAAGACTACTGCTTCAACAAGAATAGGCAATGCAGACTGAAGAAGGGCGGCGGCGGCAATTGCAAGACGTTCCACTGCCCTCAAGATATCTGCCCGTGGGAGGTTCGCGTCACTCGCCGAGCTCGCCAAGGCTGTCCTGTAGAGCACTACGTGTCTACACTGCATGACGAGCACAGCGACATGTGCATGGTTGTAGCCAATCCGTCCGCGAACCAGATCAAACGCCTGCCGTCATTCGAAGCTGCCGTAATGGCCGACAAGAGAGTGAAGCGAAAAACTGTAGTGGCTATCGTCCAAGCCCGTGACCAAACCAATCTACAGCACTCGCGCGACAAGGTCTACAGAGCGAAGGACGCCGTGGTGGTCGATATCCAAGGCGAATGGGCCTCGTCGTTTTCAAAGATTCCCGGTCAACTAGAAGAGCTGCTTCGCGTCAATGCGGGCTCTCTTGCGTACCTCGAAACTGACCAAGTGAACCGGTTCTTCCGTGTCTTCGTTGCGTTTGGTGTCGCAATCCAGTGCCAGAAAGTCAACATACTAGCCATCGGGTTTGACGGTACACACTCGCGACATGGGCAGTACAATGGCGTTATCCTCACGCTGATCGGGCGCGACGGCAACGGCCTCAACGTGACGCTTGCGTCAGCGTTTGTTCATATCGAGAATGAGGACAACATCACCTGGTTTTTGCTGCGGTCGATCGAAGCTGGAATCAACTTCCAAGGCGTCGCCGTAATGTGCGACAGAGGAATAATCCAAGGGGCGGTCGTCAACGTGTGGCGGCCATTGCGGGTGGCTATCCAGATTCGCTTCTGCACGAGGCACATTCTCATGAATATCAAGAAAAACCCAAAGCTGAAGCTTGGTGGTGATGAGTTCGAGAACGCTATTTGGCGGATCCGAGAAGCAGAGACAGAGGTCGACTACACCGCAGCTGTGAAGGCCCTCCGCGACAAGTTTGGAGACGCCGTCGCTAACTATGTTGCCGAAATTGATCCAGCTCGTTGGGTAGTCTACCCCAACGTGCCAGAAAACTCGAGAGCAGCGAACGCTGCGTCAAGCGACAGTCTGCCCTTCGTACCATGCCCGCTTTTCGGATGGCGGTCGACCATTTTCGTGGAGGCTGACAACAACACGATGCTCGTCAACGGTGTTCGTGAAGCGACACCCTTCGAAGCAATCAACTTGATCGTGAAAATCGCCATGAAAAAAGCAAGAATGCGTCAAGAACTGTTGGCTGCATGGAGATCCAAAGCGTTGCAACTCACGCCGCACGCGCAAAAATTGTGGCAAGCGCAGCAACAGTCTGCTGGTAAGTACGAAGTGACACGATCGTCGTCACATGTTTGGTTTGTGGCGCGACAAGGGTACGAGCGCTATCGGAAACTGGAGACGGACAAGCTGTCCTGCACTTGCGCGACATTCGTGCAAGTTGGAATACCGTGTCGCCATCTCATGGCGGTTCTCCACGGTATTGGATTCAATGGCAGCCTGACCAGCGCGTTCCATAGGGCGTATCTTGTTGAGACGTATGCGGAGGGATACGGCGATCAGGCGGTCGAGCTTGTTGTGGCTTTTCCACCTGTGCGTGCTACGATCTCACCACCTCCATACTACAAGCAAGTTGGCCGTCACCAGAAGCGCCGTATCGCGAGTGGAGGTGATAGCAAGCCGGGAGCTACCTACAAGTGCAAGTCTTGCAGCCAGGTCGGGCACAATCGAGCTACATGCCGTCGCCACAACCGCTCAAACGATGAGTCGAATGCACTGTTCATTGGAACCCAAGTTTTTCCTGTCGCTGCGGTGGATATTGCGGGGAACGCCGCTGGGGTATCCCCACCAGCGCCAGCAGTGTTTCCAGCCTCAGGGCCAGCAGTGTTTCCAGCCTCAGGGCCAGCAGTGTTTCCAGCCTCAGGGCCAGCAGTGTCTCCAGCAGCGGCGCCTGTACTGTATGATTCCAGTGCCAGCGCCAACACCAATCCCGGCTCCAGCGCCAACACCAGCGCCAACACCAACTCCGACGCCGGGCACGACGCCATCGCGAACGCCAGCCTCAACTCTGACGACAGGGGAAGTACTTCAAACCGTCGGCTCGGCAGTCTCTGCTGCAGATGAATGCCTGTCGGACGTTTCAGTTGATTCCAATGTGGCTTCTCTCGGACCTGCGGCTCCAGCTATGCCAGTTCGAAACGCGACCTCTATTACATTCTTGCTTAATTGATATGGAAGTCAAGTTCTGAGAACATCTATTCGACGCACAGCTTTTATCCGGGCAGCATGTAGATGCGGGTGGTCACAAATGAAACACTTCAATTTAGAACTGAAAGTGCGAAGATCTCCATTCAGATACGATACTGCTTACTGTATGTGGTGTAGAGCTCATCCCCCGCGTCAACATCCTTTACCATCTCTAGGTAGTGTAGCATTCCTACTTGTACTATCTCACAGTTATTTCTTTTCATACCGACGGCGCGGGACTTTTTGTTCACAAAACTTCCAAGCCCTCGTGTCCTTTTAGGCTCTCTGATGCCGTCGAGGAAGAGAGACGAGCCTTGGAAGGAGATTGCATACTGCGGGTCCGCCGGTTCTTTTTCACAAACTTGGCCGTCGTATCGCGTCACCCCGTCTCCCTTGAACAGTGGGACCGCAGCGAAAATCCCATTTCCGGCGTTGGGGATGGCCGATTTACCGTAGGTAACAACTGGATTGTTGGCGAGATGTACCCCGCGCTTATCGGCGTCGAGCGTGGTAAAAGGAGCTCTTCGCACGGCCGCTTGCTTGCGCCTGGCCGCTTTCGAGGATGCTGCTGCAGCCTTTTTGTTGGCGCGTAAGCGGCGCATACGCTCACGCTGGCGAGCAGTTCTCTCCTCTTGCGTTTGGCGCTGTACGCCGTGCAGCACTGTGGTCACCGCCAGCCCGTACTTGTCCCTACAGTGCTTGCGGATTGTGTTTACGAGAGGGGAGACGAGACCACAGCCGTGTGGGCAGTGGTACATTTTCTCTGCGTCTGGCGGCAGATACACAGACATGGCTCCGTTGTCGGTCTTTGCTGCAGCGATGTGATGAGCGGCCGTTGCCAAGCTGGCCAGAGCGCAAAGATGTGATGAACAGCCGTTGTCAAACGGGCCTGTGCGCCACGAAGTGATGGGTTGGGCATGGTAAAACGGGCCTGTGCGACCCACAGTGGGTATAAGACTGGAGTGGTACACACCATTCTATTTTGAGACTGGTGCCACTTTTGCGATTTGCTCTTCTTTCGCCTGCGTCCAAACTGTCACTTGTTACCTTGCTGTAGCCTGGTCAAGCCAACAAATTGCCCTTGCACACTCTGTGCCACATCCACATGCACTTTTCCGCCCCCCTGTGTACATCTTGCACCATGTAGACTTCTTGTCGCCTGTATACAATCGATTACCCCTCCTTGGCTTCTAAACATGCAGGCAATGCAATGCCTAGGCACATACTTCGAAGTACACATCAAGGGTCTTAGAGGGCTATAGGTCACAGGAGGTCTGCATGCAACAGGATGGGGACTGGTGACACAGAATCTACGTCCGACAGGGAGATGGCTGCACGGATAAAGGTCTTCAATCGGACGCCTCGAGTTGCAGAATGAGGAATTATACGAGTCCGAACGGTAAATAGTTCTAAAAAACGAGCGTGACATGTAAATTCCCCAAAATACAATCTTGAATAGCCCCACTAATAATTTATTGTACCAATTCCTGGCATATATCGGATAAAGTGAAGGTTTTAGTCCACGGCCCCATTCACGTGTGATACTTTTCAAGGCTCTCGACTACAAAATTTACCGTGACGGCCTGCACGTATCCGAAATATGAGTTGATAAGCTGCGATTGACAATGTCTTCCAGAGGATGTCCTCAAACGAGAGAAATGCGTGCCTGTGAGTGGTTGGAAACAGGAGGCAATACTGGCGATATTACTGCAATATTGATTATTGGCCCATCGTGTATTGCCGCGTTGATTATTTTGTTCTCAAGATGAACAGTATATTTCACACTGTATTTTAGGCAGCCTGCTATGCCATCGAAGGGAGTCAATTGCAAGAATGTGTCTTGTCCGTAGCTACGAGCCTGGACGCGAGGGACTGCATTGAGCTACTACTTCCGCTTGAGACGCGGCCGTATAACCAACTCCAAGCGTTAGAATGGGCGATCAAGCGAGACAACTTCGAGATTGCGAGTCAACTTTTCGACGCCATGAAGCCGATCAGAGAGCAAGATCTGCGGTCGTGCATCGAGTCCGCAGAATCGCCCGTGATGCTCGATCTCCTGTTGTCGCGGTGCTGCGAAATCGACTTGTCGGTCTCTGCATTGAACTACGAGTTCTACTTGCACTGCCGTCTCGTTGCAAGACCAGATCTCGCGTCAGTGTACATCGCCCATGGATTCGACATCACACACAGAGCTGATGATCGAAACCAAGCGTTACAAGTGATGACGGATGAGCCGCGACGTTGGACTGGCTACTCAAGTCCGGTGATGCGGCAATTTATGTTTGCTAACGGTGTACCAGTCGTCAGCACGAGCAGTGTAGGCATCACCCCAGAGTAAGACCTGGCGGGGAGGAGACAGCAGGCGGATCCTGAATAGGCCAAGCTGTACGACGACTGCCTAGCAGTCCTTGCGGCATTCATCTAGGGGTTTTAGGGCGTTTGAATTACAGAATGCCAACACCCTTCCCTTGTACTTCGACTGTATTGTTGCCATCCATCCGATCGGATCTAATTAGCTTAGCTTGGCTTGGCTTGGTTGTGAACCCATCTTCGATTCGTGAGTGATGGTCAGCGAGCGTCCTTTCCAGGAGCTCTTCTTTTGGCTTGGTCTTCTCGTCGCTTGCCTCACAACACAATTCACCAGCCATGGAAGAAGTCTGCAAGAGCCTCGATCGCGACCACCTCACGCGCTTCGTCTAGAATCCCATCGTCCAGCGGAAGCACCAGTGGGTCCCCGCCTTTAACGGTGTCACTTCGGATATCAAGAGTGCGGTGCACAGTGGCAATGCCGTGCGCGGCTTACTTGGCGCTGGTCTTGATATGACGCGGGTCGTACAAGGCATGACACCATTGGCACTAGCGAGACATGGAGGCTCCAAGGACGTCGCCCACTACATGGTCTCCGAACACGACGAGCTCGTGCGTGTGGTCGGCAAGTGCCTCGGACGAACGCCGACGCAGATGGAGATCTACGGCGCGGCGACGCTCGATACGATGCACACGTTTCGTCAGCAATTGCACGATCACATTAACAGCATGACTCCACAGCTCATCAACGCAGCTCGTTCTGGGGACTTCACGACGGTGAAAAGGCTGCTGGAGACTGGCGAGATCGGACCAGACGTCGTCGACCCAGCGACGGATGAGACAGCGTTCTCAGCTGCCCTTACACAAGATCATCGAGCGGTGCTCATGTATATGATGGACAGCGGCGCGAAGATGCATGGACGTGTGTCATATCGATGGCAAGCATCACTCTGTGCTGTCGGCGGCTGTGCTCACTGGTGACGTGAGTTTCGTGCGAAGGGTCGTTGCGTGTGGGGCTCCCATCGTTCCTACGGGTGATAGTACCACGAATACGTGTGCGCTCGTGGAAGCCGCGAGGTTGGGGTCCATCGAGATGTTCGAGACGCTTGTGGACTTGGCGTTCGCTTCGACTACTCGCAAGAAGATCTCCAGCTGTCAACACCTTTCCGATTCGAGATATTGGTCAGTTTCGATATAGGGCTTCCCTTCCACCTACCCAGACGTGGAGCCGTGGCTGCTCTCGTGCATCGCCTGTTGGTTCGGAGACCACACGCTGCTCGAGCACTTGATTGACAAGTATCCTGCGCTCCAAGACCAACGAGCCAAACCCGAATGGTCTTCCGCTGTGCTCTTTTACGCAGTATGTCGAGAGAGTGAAGCGTGTGTGATGGAGCTTCTCGAACACGGTGCATCCATCGATACACGCAGCGAACACGCCACGGTATTCGCCGCAGTGATGGCCAAGTCTACACGCATGCTAGAGCTTCTACTGGAGCGAACTGGTGATCTCAGTGCGGAGACCCGCCGGCTATTCGGGCGCTTCAGTCAACGTGAAAGTGCCCTCTCCATAGCGGCGTACCTGGGTGATCAAGACTGCATCATCGCACTGCTGCTCCCTCTAGAGACGCGTCCACAGTACCGAGCCCGGGCATTGATATGGGCGATCGATCAAGGCCACTTCGAAGTTGTGGCTCTTCTCCTAAGCATAAGGCGGCCGTCAAGGGCTCAGAGATTGGGCAAGTGCATTAACTCCACGGCTTGCCCCGTCATGCTTGATCTACTACTGTCGACATGTTGCGGAGACGACATCTCGATCCAAATGCTGAACGACCAGTTCGAAAGGACCTGTTTCACCAAACAACATGCCGACTTGCTGGCCGTTTACATCGCCCACGGATTCGACATCAACCACGGCTCGAACGATCACAACATCACTCGTGGGAGATGCACTGTGCGTTCGACATTTGGGATACTACTCCCAGTCCATCGCATCTACGGTTTATTTTGGAGAATGGAGTGGCGGTCGTCAGTGTAAACAACGCCGGAAAGACCCCAGAACAGGATCTGGTGATCCTACGAAGCCAACAAGAGGATCCACTGCAGGCGAAGATCCACGAAGACTGCCTGTCTGTTTTTGCAGACTTCACGTAGGTATTCATCGATGCATGGACCGGATAATGAGCTTCTCAGCTTTTTACTCAGCGTTTGAATCAATTGGTATTTGGAAAAGTTACTTTTTGGCGTAGTTGCGGTCGCCGAAGATCGTGGAGCCAATGCGAACGTACGTGCTGCCGCACGAGATCTACAGCCACAGCCACAGTGAACACAGTCAGTCAGTCCTTCAGTATCAAACCTGTCAGCTCATGCAAAACAGCTACACTCACCGCCAGTTCAAAGTCACCCGACATGCCCATGCTCAGCTCCAGCTCGCTCTCGCTCTTCTGCAGCACCTCGGCGACCTTCTTGCGGCACGCCACGAGCCTGTCGAAGCACTCGCTGGTCGTGTCGTCGTAGCGGCCGATGGTCATGAGTCCGAGCAGCGTGAGGTGCTCACACTCGCGCACAATGTGCTGCGCCAACTCGACCGACTCGTCCAGCGACGTCGTGCCGCTCTTCTGGTCCTCGCCGCTCGTGTTCACCTGCAGCAAGACGTTGAGCTTGGTGCTGCGGAACTCGCCCGACGCCTTGTTCAAGGCGTTCGCGATCTTGATCGAGTCCACGGTCTCCACGACAAACAGGTTGGGCACGTCCCGCACCAAGGCCTTGGCCTTGTTCGACTGCACGTGGCCGATGTAGTGCCACTGCACGTCCGCAGGCATCGCCGGCGACTTCTCAATCAGCTCCTGGATCTGTTGGCCGATGCATTCCGTAGTCAGAATCAATTCGTGGACATCGATTGAGGATCCATCCCACTGTGAGTCAATCAATCAATAACTGAGACCTACGTAGTTCTCGCCGAAATGGCGCTGGCCCTGCGCGTACGCGTCTTGCAAATCCTCGAGCGGCTTGGTCTTGCTCACAGCCACTAGCGTACACTTCTGATGCGAAGTCTGGGCCACGGCCTGCGCCACACGCGCGCGCACAGCGAGCAAGTTCTTGGCGACGACACTCATTGTTTTTCACGGTCTCACTTCACTTTTACTCCGTCGGTCGACAAATCGATTTCTGAGACCTTCGGATGGCCAAAAACGGCGGTTGGGGACTGTAACAAATCCAGCCACCGACTCTAAATGGCTAGTGCCACGGATGGAGTGACTGCATTGTTAATGAAATCTGTGACGAGGTGCGGAATGATCCACTGCAATGAGCTCTCCAATGCAATGTGCCATACGGGGCCGATATATGTAACCCACTCTGAGGTGGCCACGCGGTCTGCCATCGACTGCAGCCACGCTGAGCGGCGCCTGGTCAGTGTAATGCCAGTCGTTCATCCCGACATTCTACCTTTGCATCACGATCTCACTTATCGTCCACACACAGTGCGAGCGAGACCTCAAGGTCAAGTGCCTCTATACTTCGTGTCACTCAAGGGTTTCACGATCGAGCAGTGCCACCACCAGTGTATCGTCAGGAAGTCATTGAATGCGACTGTCGTCAAGCAAAAGGCGTAGCCTGTGCTGTGTGGCCTCGCCCGGTCCAGTGGAAATGAGCTCGTCGTGCAAGTGGGTTCATTCCGTGTTCTGCAGTGGACAGTGTGGTGAGATGGGGAAGGACAGAGAGAGTTTCACGATGATAGGAAAACCCCACGACGCAAGGGCCATGACTCGTTCTTGATTGTATTGGATGCCAACACTTGGGTTTTGGTATTCTTGTTCGGGCATGTAAACCGACGACGAAAACACTTCTTCTTCTGCCAGGCCGCACACTCGTCGTCTACTGTCTACTTTACAAGTAGCTGCAGCACGCGCGAGCCGCCAGCGAGACGGAGGAGGAGAAGGAGCTCGTAAACCGCCAGCACACGACACCCCAGGGCAGTCGCCAAGGCGATGCGAACAATTTAGACCAGGTCGACGAATGGCTGCGGCGCCATCGTGACTGGCTGCACGCCCTTGGTCTTCAGGGTGTAGGCGGTCTTTGGCTGCACTGGCACACGCTTGATCTCAGCGCGGACTGTCAAATATATACAACGTATCCATCAATAAGCATACTGACTCGATGGGTATCAGGGATGGGAGGGGGCATTGAGATAACGTACCACCGGTGGCACGGGCCTCCTTCTTCTTCAACTCGTTCTCCTTGACACGGTTGAGGAAACCCTGACGGCACTTGGACTGGTGCACGTGCTCAATGCGGACGTTGATGTGCTTGTGGATCACGCGGTTGCCCACGATCTTGTTCACACGCACGCCGACGGCGCTCTTGGTGACGTTGAACACGCGGCCGGTGCGGCCGTGGTAGAACTTGTGCGGCATACCCTTGTGGATGGCACCGTTCGCCTTGATGTCGACGTAGTCACCGACCTTGAACGTACGCAGGTACGTCGAGAGCTTGATGACACCGCTCTGACGGTACGGACGCGCGAACATGTCGCGCGTGCGGGCGCGGTAACCAAAGGAGTGTGGCATTGTTTCTACTACAGGCACAAAGCGCACGCGTTAGCTCTTGTTGGCGACGGGAGACATCCCAACAACAGGGAAAATGGAAGCCATTCGCTGTGTCTGCTAGTCGCCACCACGCATGCTGCCTATCGTCGTGTACAAACGCGTCCCCTGTCCCCCCAGTATCCCCTCGATCTGTCGGTCATCGATCATCTCGCCTCCTGGTATTCAATCGTCGATATTGAGCTGCTCGCTGGTCCTCTCGCGCTGCAAGTCACACCGCTGGATACACCACACTCACGCGCATCTCGTGTACGTTTCCATTCGCTCGAAATCGCCGTATTCGTAGACCTATTGCAGCATTTTCAGCTCGTCGTCCCGACTCACGTAACTGCATTTTCAAGTCGCGCTCACGTCGCAGGAACTGCTCGAATCGAGGTCGGAATCGCGAGGGGGGACGCGCATGGGACGCATGTACGTAACGAGGCAGCTGCGCGCGGCGACAGCACACGCGAAGGCTTCCATTTCCGGCCGTCAAGCAGGCGGCGCCATCGCTTACCTGCAGATTCACCCTCGAACGAGACAAGAACTGGATGCCGCAGCAGCTCCGCTCACTCTTCGCCGCTCGCCACCAACAAACGCGCTCAAACTATTGGCCGCGAAGGCGCCAGCGCCAGGTCCATACAAAACCCAAGTACAAGACAGACCACCCAACCACCCACGAAGACCAACACCCAATCACCCATTTGTTGGTACAAAACATTTCGTACTTTTTGAGAAGTAGGATACGGTACGATTGGGTCTTGGAGGGGTTTGGATGCAGATTGCACCTGTGGGGGGGAAACCGAAGGCAACATGGAGGTGAGTGCGCGGACTTGGCGCGTGGATAGAGAGGGATAGGAGAGGATATGCGGGGTTTTATTTGTATGGGCGGATAGAGGAGGATGTAGGGAGTGTGTACGTGCAAGAATGGCTGATGTTGGTGTCGTGTGGCGTGCAGGATGAGGATTTTGGCGACGACGTGCTGATCACAACATCGGCGCCTCCAGCTCCAGCGCGTCCAGCAAACAGCGCTCCTGCCGTCAATACGCGTACGTCTCTCTTATCAACTATACTATATGTGTGTATATTCACAGTTTGTATGTATCTGTAGCCGCGAAGCCGGCGCCTGCGACCGCCATGGTGGACGAAGACGACGAGCTCTACGGCGGCGTGGCGATCAAGCTCAACGGCGATGCGAGCGGCTCTGGTTCTACAGCGAATGGCTCACACACGGCCGCGTCCAGTGGCGGCGCTGGTGACGACGACGACGATGACGACGATGAGGAAGAAGTCGCGATTACCGTGACGCACGATTCAAAGGGCGCGAAGCCAGCGCTTCGCTTCACGGGCTCGAACCGCTACATACGCGGCAACTTCGGCGGCCCGCAGCAGCATTCAGCGATGGGCGCAGGCTCGAGTTCGCAGAAGACCGGGGAAGGAGACGGCGATGAGAAGGAGGACATGGGCATGTTTGGCGGCCGCCGCACGGCGTTCGATGTGGACATTGATATGCTCGAGGACAAGCCGTGGCGCAAGCCTGGCGTGGATATCTCGGACTATTTCAACTACGGATTCGACGAGCATTCGTGGAGGGTACGTGTGGATCCTCAGAGAGTGCTGTAGGGGGTTTTGGAGGACAAGGTCTCTGATATTGTGTGGGGTTTTGTTATTGTAGGAGTATGCGGCCAAGCAGATCCGTGTGCGTCGGCAGCTCGCAGTGGAGAAGACGCGGGAGCAAGCGGCGCGGCAGTCGGTCACAGCGGCGAACGCTGCCGCGTCGCAGGATGCAGCGATGAAGAACGGCCAAGGAGGAGGAGATCCGGCCAAGGCCGACGGCTCGGGGCCTCCTGGCCAGTGGGGACAAGGAGGACCCATGCAGCCTCCGATGGGCTTCATGCCACCACCTCACGGTTGGCATCCGGGTATGGGGCCTCCGCCGATGGGTGGACGTGGTGGCCCGCCGCCAGGATTCATGGGCCGTCCTCCGTCAGGGTGGGGGAACATGCCACCGCCTGGCTTCTGGCCTGGTGGAGGCAATGGCCCACCGGGCGGTCCTGGGTGGATGGGTGACGATGGAGGTCGTGGCGGACGCGGTGGTCGTGGAGGCAGAGGAGGCCGTGGTGGTCGTGGATATGACCGCGATGGAGGGTCTGGAGGTCGCCACCGAGACGGAGATGACGATCGAAGCAGCAACCGCGGCGACGGCCGCTCGTCTCGTGAACCAAGTCAGTCAGTCGCGCGTGATCGATCGCGCTCCAGATCTCGCTCTCGTCGTGAGCGAGACAGCACCAAGGAATCAAGTAGCAGCACGCGCGACTCGCGTGATCGTGATCGTGGTGGCAAGGACCGTGAGCGTGGAGGCGGTGCTGACAGAGAGAAAGACCGCGACCGAGGTGATCGCGGGGACCGTGACCGAGACAGAGACCGCGATCGCGAGCGAGAACGACCACGCTCTGATCGTGACAGAGACCGAGGAAGCGGACGTGGCCGTGATGAGGACAAAGGAGGTCGCGCCCGTGAAAAGGAACGAGGACGTTCCAGATCACGTGACCGCGATTCACGGAAGCGCAAGTCTCGTGAAGAAACCTCCAGCGGCGGTGGTGGTTCTTCCGGCGGCGATAGAGGTGGTGAGAGCCGTGGAGGAGGCGGCAGCTCCAAACGACGGTATTAGTTGTGAGACCGAAGATCTCCGTTATAGCAAGAAGGATGTGGAAAAACGCAGCAGCCGAGGGTGTCTATTACGATTGTTTATGCCTGTTTCCGCACCCACAGGTCCGTCTCGAGCTTGTCCAAGTCCTGCACGGCGACCTGGAAGGCGATTCGCGTGTTGTTCTGCATCGCCTCCACTGGAACGAACGTGAGCGCAGGGGCCGAGACCACACCAGACGCAAGACCTGAAGCCAAGACGTCGTTGATGGCCGTCGCGATGTCCAGCTCACTGCTCGTCGCCACGCACGGCACGTAGAAGACCCGCAAGTGACACAGACGATCCCAGGACAGCTCAGCCGCCTCCAGCGCCTTCTCGACAGCAAGCAGGAGACCACGCACCGCCGTCTGTAACGGAAGATCACTTGCGGTGGACTGGGCTGTGCACACGACGTGGCACAGGCTGCGACGGACGACGCTCTGCTGCGCGCGGATCGTCCACGAGTCCGACTCAAACGCCGCCGCTGTGGACGAGATCGGGCCGAGGTACTTGGCCACCGCGTGGGTCATCGCCTGCAGCTCCGCCTCCACAAGTGCGTGGCGTGGCAGATGCGAGAGCTGCACGACCAGAAGCGGCGCGTGTCGGACAAGCGCGACGAGCGCTTCGTCCTTGTCGACATCTTCGTCACTTTCCTCGCTGTTGTAGGCGTCTTCAAACTGGTCACGGACGCCTCCGTTCGACAGAAGAAGCCGACGGCTTTCCACAGCAACGGCATCCGTGACGCGTTTCTCACCCAGCGGCGCCGTCACGTACACGACCGCGGAACACACGTGGCGTAAGTTGGACTCGAGTGCGTCGAACACATTGCTGGCGTTGCGCATCACCATCTCGGTCTGCTCCAGGTGGTTTTCACCGATTATCTCCATCGTCTGCGGCTGGAACGCGATCTGTCCGGCCAGCAGGATGAGCGATTTGTGGAGGATGTTGGCTTGGCTGTAAGGGCCAATGCAGTTTGGTGCCCACGCCGAGATGCTCTTGATATGGAGCACATCACGCATCGGCCCACGGGGCTTGTCGAGCTTGGCTTCTCCGCTTCCCTTGATCGCGAAGAGGTCCATGAGCACACGCGACGGCAGTGTGCTGAGCTCGACGCAGCTACGGGACGGAGGCATGTACTGGCCAAAGTACTTGCAGAACTCGGCGTTGAGCAGGCCAAAGTCGTTCATGTCACCCACGTACAGGTGCACGAAGCACGCATCTTCCAGCGTCATGTCGTGCTGCGCTAGCGTCGCGATGGCCTGGCTGAAGACGTCCAGCATCTCTTCTTCCAGCGTCTGCGAGGAGCTACGACTGCTCATTACGCCACTCAGGAAGAACTGGTTGCGGAACGACCGTAGCGCCGGGACGGACGAGGTCCCTGAGAGGGCGAGCGCGGCTGTAGGAGACGGAGAGGCTGGTGCGGTGGAGGTAGAGGCTGGGGCTTCGTACCGCTTGAAGGCTGGCGTGTGCGGCTGCAAGGCGTCTTCGTCGATGAACTCCTTGTCCTCAAGATGGCACTGCTCGATGACCATGAACGCAACTGGCGCGAAGAAGTCGTCCGAGTGGAGCACGACACGAGACGAATCGCTGCATCAAACACGTAAACAGTGAGCCAACGCCTAAGAGGGATAGAGGTACACAGGACGTCGACACACGTACATGACGATGCGCTTCTTGAACAGCGGACAGTCGAGCGTGAAGGTCTCGTACTCGCCGCCTTCGCCGCAGACATTCAGCTGATACTTCTCTTTCTGCAGCCACAATAAAAGCAACGCCATCAGTACCAGCTTTATACCTAGAGGGCTACGATATCTAGGAACGTACCAGGTTCAGCAGATCCATTTGCAGGTCGCCGATCGTGCGTCCGAGATGCTTGCGCGGGTGCAAGCCAATAGCAGCGACCTTGACGAGAATGGCCTCCACGCCGGCGTCCACCATCTCTCCGAGCAGCTCTTCCTGGTCACGACGCCACAAATACCCAAGCGACGTCAAACCCAGTCGCGAGCACACATTCTCCACGCGGTTGCGCTGGTACGACGAGAAGATCGCGCCCGTGCACACGCCCTGGACTTCCGGGTACTGGGCCTTGACCTTCTCGAGCAAGCGGTGCAGATCCTCGACTTCGTCACCTTCCGTAGTGGTCGTATAGTCGATGTCGGTCTTGAGCGCCGTGCCCGAGATGGTCTCGGTCACTAGAGGCTTCTCCATGCTCTGCGCGATCATCTGCACGACGTTGTGACCCACAGACTGGTACATGAACGAGTCGATCTCCTGCTCGTCGGCCGACAAATGCGACGGAGGATGCAGATGCGCGAGACACACGATATCGTGGCCGTAGCGCACGCTCTCCATCATCGCATAGCAACTGTCCTTGCCGCCGCTCACAAGCGCCACGATCTTCATGGTTATCTGTGGTCTTTCTCGTCTTTTCTATTCGGTGGTGATGGCCAAGAGCAAGCCGAAGAGCTCTATATCCGTAACTAACGTGCGTTATTTACGGATATAATGTAGCCATTTCAGCACAGAGCCTTCTATTGGAGTTAACTACAGTACTTGTCGCTTTGATTTTCAAGAGCTTCTTCTTCGATCATTTCCGCCAAAATGGCCAAGCAAGAAAATACACATGAACTCCATTTTCCGATCGGTGTATTGGAGCCAATTACGCGATCCAGAAGCCATGAAGACAACCAACGTGTAGATAACGATCTCAGCTCCTTCCCCATGCAGTTTGGGCGCCAGAACATGGCAATATGCGACGAATCAGGGTTGATCGCCGTCGCCAATGGCCGGGTCGTGGAACTCTACCGAGGCGATGCGATCAC
Organism: Pythium dissotocum; assembly: GCA_023336355.1. Lineage (NCBI taxonomy): Eukaryota > Oomycota > Peronosporomycetes > Pythiales > Pythiaceae > Pythium > Pythium dissotocum. The sequence continues at coordinate 69,812 of JAADWY010000024.1, read as the reverse complement.
GGCGCCTGGTCCCCAGATAGAAGCCAACAACAACCAGTCAGTACACTCAACCACTCAGCAACCGAATCTTCCGTTTGCTGGCCAGATCGTGCTCTCTGATTTGATTTACGGGCTCGAAGACTCACCGACGTACGCCACGAGCGTATACTTTCCGGCGTCCGACGTTCTTTTCGTCGCCTCTACGACAATCCAAGACGCCCACAGCTCATCGTCCACAAATCTACCAAGTGTATCGACTCGATTGAGTGGTTTCCGGTTTTATTCTCGTCGTGTGGGTGGAAATATCCGCAAAACGACGAGCTCCCGCCACGAAGACCCGTTCACGATGTTCTTGTTATTCTCCGACGCGTTCGCTGGCGTCTCACCCATCACAACCATGGAGCCCGTACCTCGCAGCTCATTCATGCGCTCAGATAGAGGCGCATTACTGGTGTTATTCGACCAAGACCGTGAAGCTCCAGTCAGTGCAAGCAGCTTCGGTGTCTTCCAGTGGTCCGAACGGTACTCAGACCGTGAGCTCTCCGTGAGCACGCCACTGCAGGCCATGGTGAGTGCCCTGACGGCTGTTGCTGTGAGTGAGGAGGCCCGGTGGGTCGCCGTCGGTGATGCCTCTGGAGGTATCTCTGTGCTGGATTTCCGTCGGTTTGTGTGGGATCCAGAGATGGATCGCGAGTTGCCAGTGGGTATCCAAGGAGGACGCCGACTGCCGTTGGGTCTGCGCTTCCGCATGGGCCACGCCATGCCACACGCAGCCACAGCATCCACTCGCCATCCGCTGGACGACGTGCGCATCACGTGTCTGACTCGTGTGGGGACTGCGAATGCATTCGCGTCGTCGCTTCGGTGGTGGACGGTCTCACATAACGAAGAAAGCAGTCGCACAGCACGACGGTATCTGCTTGCAGGCCAGCAAGACGGTGCCCTTACGGTGAGTCACCTCGCAGTTTTGATTGCTATTGTTTATGCTGGCATTGATGATGTTTGTGGTTTTTAGGTGATGGTTTTAGTGCGAGGGAAAGAGGACCACAGCCCGCTCTTCACGCTGAAGACGACCGAGATCTACCCGGCGCTGCGTGCTTTGAAGAACGACGCAGTGGTGTTTATCTCCGAGCCAAGACTCGATTTGGTCTCGCACGCGTACAGTTTCTCCGTCATTTGTACGTCAAGCTGGCGACGATGGACGATCAATCAAAGTGGCCAAGACGACGATGGAAAGTGGCGTCTCGTGTGGCCAACGCTGTCCGAATCGTTGGGTTTGCCGACGTATCAGGTACGATATGGTGACACTGTGATTCTCCTTGATGTGTGTGCTTCTATGGGCTGACTGGAACGTGTGCTTGTGAAGTTTGAACGGCAAGAGATCTACGGATTGGTGTTGCTTGGTGGATCGGATCGCATTGCGGTGAGGCTCGCTGACGCCATCACGACACGGCACCACTCTTCACGTCGGCTGGAGTGGTTTTTGCTGCTCGGTCGTGACGGAATCCGAGCTATTTCTCAAGATTTCAAGGGAGAAGGAGTTGTGAAGGCGACGAATCTCCACAAGAATGAAACCCTTGCTGACCGCGAAGAAGATTGTTACGTCCAGGATGAAGATGAGGAAGCGTGGAGTCAGAGACAAACAGTATCTGCAGGTCGCCGCGTGGTAAAACCCCAAAGCCAATCAAAAAAAACGGCAGAATCAGCAAGTAACCACGACAATCAACCACACAAGACGACTTCTTCACCAAGAGACTCAGTCGACGGAGAACCAGCATGGTTTGGAGAGAAGTTGTGGGATGAAGTGACGGAAACCAAGACAACTCCAGCAAATCCGTACAACCTCCCGCCAATGGCTACGCGAAGCCCTGAATCGGCGGTGGATCCTCAACTGGAAGAGCCATCGCGTCCACTGACCAAGGATCAGTACAACAAGGTAGGACTCGTCTACTTGGTCTCACCGACAGCTTCTCTACTGCGGGCTTATGATGGTTTGCTGTATGAAAGCGCCTCGCAACGATGGCCAGGCGAGTGGAGACCATGAGCTCGAATCTCCACACTCTACGGCGTTCGTTCCAGCTCTTAACGGACGACGTGAAAGACCACATGGCGTTTATGAGCCTCCAGCTCGAGCAGCTTCAAGAACGAATCGAAAATGGACCGAACGCGGCGTAAAATTCCAGAATTGGATTCGATGATCGCTCCAACGGTCAGTTACTGGGTCGGTGTTTCTGTGGTTTTTGTTGCATTTCGTTCTAGACCTGCGCATGATGAAGAGCTACCTGCAAGCCCACGCCGAGACGTCCAAGCTGGACGCCAGCGTCGTCCAAGAGCGACGCGCGGGTATCTACGCTCGCAGTGACAACAACGCTGCCGACCCACAGGCTGTGATTCCGCATCTGAAGGAAAAGTACGACCCGGACCATCCCGACGCCGACTGGGCAGGCAACGTCCACCGCAGCTACAAGAAGAAGGCCACGTACAACGAGCACGTGGCCACTCGGCAGGTAGATACAAGCATGCCGAAGGGCGATTCAAAGTGAATTGTGGCCTGAGTGAGGACCCATGTCTATTGTAGAACCTCGTGGCGGATGAAAAGGGAGGTATTATGCCCGACACTCAAGCGACGATCGCGTCGTCGAGCTTCTCGGGCAAGAAGATGTTTGAGCCGCACCAAGTCCCCAGTGGTGATGCCGTACGAGTCAAGTCAAGCGCCTCCGTTCTTTAGTGGAATCCTAACCGTTGTGGTGGTGTGACTCTATTCTGTAGAACGTGCCAGGCATCAAATTTCAAAGCGCCGTGTACCAAGTCGGACCGGGCGCCGACATCAACTGCAGCACATGGAAGACGTGAGTTGTAGTGTGTGCTTTATGTGGTGACGTTTGCTTCACTAACTGATGTCTTTGTCGTTGTTTTACAGCTCGTACGAGGCTCAGACGTCACTGGAGACGACGCCAAAGGACGTTTACGCGCTGGGTACTCGACAGAACTCGCAGCACAAGCGCCACGTAACTCCCATGGTGCGTCAACGGCCTCTTCATCCCTAATGGGCTGGTTTTCTGACGGTGTTTTTTTCATCAATCAGTATGAGAAATCCGTGAACTTAAATGTGCGCAACACTGGCCGCGTGCCGTCTCCTTCGTACCCGGACAACAACTTTAGCACGTCGTCGCCCGCGGCTTCGCGTGGAAACTCCCCCGTGGGTCTTGGAGGCAGTGACAGAAGCAGCTCGCTCAGTGGCCGTCGCATTGAGCCACGGCGGTCGCTTCTCGCAGGAATCGGAAAGCTCGTCGCTGCTGAAGACGTCGGCGATCAACTCGCGTAAGTTTTGTATAGGAAAACGTATTGATGGCAGGACCTGACAGTGCGAATCCGTGTAGACGTCCGGAGCACCACTTGTCCCAGGGCTTCGCGGACCCGACCAAGAAGATCCTGATCGCCGAGAACCAGTACGTTGACTAGGGCTTTCTTTCTACTAGGACACCGATGGATGGATGGCTCACGATTTGTTTCTTGTAGCCACAATGTCACGCTAGGTTACACCGGTCGCAAGAGCTCTTTCCGGTAGGAACTGATCAAGAAAAGAAAAGAAAAGAAAATGCCATTGGATTTGATTGACAGCGTGCCATCTTTCAAGCACCGCTCCCGAGCTCTTCTCTTCGTCAGCCTCCCTAGTCATCACCTAGCCTAGTACGGTCTCACTACCCTTTAGAGCGAGTGCATGTTAATGCGGAAGCAGCAGACGCTCACGAGCGCGCCGATCAAGCTGAAGGCGCCGCCCACGAACACTGGCAGTTTGTAGCCGAGCGAGGTCTCGACCAATGCCGCCCCGACGAGGAAGTTGAGCAGTTGGCCCAGGCAGTTGGCCGAGTTGAGCGCGCCAACGTACATGCCGACCTCGGCGGTCTCACCAAAGACGTGGAGGATCACAGGCACGAGCAAAGCAAACACGGTCGACTGCGTGATGGACGTGGCGATGACGATGGCGACGTTGACGGCGACGACCTTGCTGAAGGCCATGGCCATGAGCAGAACCTGAGGAATGGCAGCGAACGTGACGACCCAGCGAGCCCCAAAGCGATGCACGAGCACGGGCAACAGCCACGAGTACGCGTACCCGACGATGTTGAAGCCCAGATCCGTGAGTCCGCCTGCGATTTGCACGCCGCGGTCGTACTGGTGCTGGCTGTGGAGACACTCGGGGGTCGCGTTCGCGGGGCACGTGGTCGGCTCGCCGCCGTAGACTTCGATGCCGAAGAACTGGCCCTTGCTGCCGTTGTAGGCCGTGAAACCGTACATGATACAGAAGAAGATGACGCAGTAGACGACCAGCACGCGTGGAAGCGACCGCAGGCCGTGGTAGATGGAGGCGAACGCGTCGCCGATGCGTGACCACACAGAGCCGCTCTGGTCGTTTTCTTCTGACTTGCGAGGCGTCTCGGTGGCGAAGATGCAGACTAGGCCGACGGTCACGAGCATGGTGACGGAGAGCATACCGAGGAAGTAACACAGCGTCAAGTGGGCGGCGCCGAAGAACTGGATGTAGCCGGCGACCAGGATGGAGCCGAGCGTGGAACTGGCTTGGCCGATGCCTGCGCCGAGTGTCTGGCGGTCGCCTGCAAAGTCGGCGATGATGAGAAACGCCGGCGTCTGCACAACGTTGACTGTGATGTCCATCCACGTGTAGAAGAGGATCGTGAAGAAGGCCGTCCACGGGTGGCGGTCGCCCGAGTCTCCTAGTGCCTCGCCGATCTGACGTGTGAAGCCCATGAGCGTCCAGCACGCGGCACTGGTGATGGCACCGTACAGCAAGAAGGGTCGACGACGACCCCACTTGTTGACACTGCGGTCACTGAGAACACCGACGGTTGGCGCCACGAGGATTCCGGAGAGCGGGCCGATGACTTGGGTGAGCTGCACAGCGAAGCGAGGAAGCAGCGTACCAAGGTAGGGACCCAGGGCCGCCCACTGAGCAGCCCAGGCCATGTTGATGGCCATGCGTGGCAGCGAGAGTAGCACGAGCATGGCGACGGAGCAGCCGTGCGAGTGCTCGGCCGAGTCGTCTTTCAAAGACTGCGTGGAACACTCGCGGCTCTTGCGGGCCGCGCCTTCATCTTGGTCGTGGGCGATCGTGAGCAGCGCGTCGGGACGATTCACGGCCGGAGAACCCACGGGCTCGTACATCGGCGTGCCGTTGTACGTGTACCCAGGGTGGCTTGGCGTCACCGTCGAGTCGGTGGCGGTGGTGTTGTCGTCTTCAGATCGCAGCATGGTGGTAGAAGAAGTGAGGTGAGATCGTGTGGCTGCGGGCGAGCTGGAGCAATGGAGAATGGGGCGGGTTGTTAGCCAGCAATCCACGGCCGTGGGCGAGTCACGTACCTTGCTTGCACCAAGTCACTTGCGACCGTTGCTTTTGGTCGACGGCGCGTTGTCAGATTCTCACGGGGGGCGGTGGCTGATCCGTTGGTTCTTCAAGCGCCGCGTCCCAGTTGCAGCTTCGATACTCGACTCGAACTTGTGATCCCTGCGAGGCGCGCGAGCCGTTCCCGGAAGAGAGACAAAAGAGAAGGGAGGGAGGGAGGGGGGAAGCACGAACGCGCCTTGGGGTGGGTTTTCATGCGTCGCCTCTGCTCGCTTGTCTTGTTCTCTACCTTACCATACAATGCTTCGTCGACCGCCTCGACGTCCCATTCCACTTTCTACACACCCTGGCTGGTCGCCGCTGTCGATCCTCGCATCTTCGCCGCCACCGCCACACGCTCGTCCCGCCAACTCGCTCGCCGTCCTACTCTTCCCTGTCTTGACCTGACCTGACCTGTCCTGTGCTGACCTTAATAGTCCTACTCCTTCCGTCCTTCATCTTCTCTCCTCATCTCCTCTCGAATACTCAGTTTTGTCGTGCGCAAATAAATGAAAATAACGAACCGGTAGGAACGCTATCGCCATCTACGCCGCCGCCACAGCCACCGCCACCACCTCTGCTCTTTCCGCCGTTCGCTCTGTCTCTCGCTCGCTCGCCCTCGTCTGCCGTTGCCTTGCCATGCCGTGAAACGTCGCGCCGCAAGCGGTAGGCCTCAGGTGGTCCCCACGTTGCCGGCGTTCATGGGCTTCTCGCGGGCCTCCTGCATTTCCTTGCGCATACGGTCCTTGGTGCGTTCCTTGAGCGTCTGGAAAAACGCAATGTCGTCCTCCAGTTCCACGAGCAGCTCGTGCGTGAGACGGTTTTCATGCTGCGCGTCACGCAGCGTCTGGCGAAGGTCCCGAAGCACCGTCACGATCTCCTTGAGATGGATCGTGTCGCGGTCGCGCTGGTCCGTGATGCGCTGAAACTCGAGCATCTGCATCTTGTTGCGACCCAATCGGATCGACTCCATGAGCTGGTCGGTCACCACCGTGCGGCAGTTCCCACAGAACATGCCACCGTCTGCGCCACTGAGACCGGCAGCGTTGCCCCCACTGCCATTGGCACTGCCGTGGCTGCCGCTGTTGCCCGTCTGCGTCGTGTACGAGTTGGCGATGCCGCTGAGAATCTCGAGGTCGGTCGTCGTGGCCGCCGCGTTTGTCGACGACGGTGTCGCGCTCGGCGGCTTGACCAGGTTCGTGTACTGCATGGGCAGCACGGGCACGAGCGACGTGGCCTGCGTGGCATCGTAAAAGCCCGCGAGGTCATTAGCCGCCACGGCCGCGGCGTTCACGAGACTGTTGCTGCCCCCACCTCCTCCTGCCGGCTGCAAATGCTGCTGCGACTGCTGAGACTGCTGGTGCGCGTGCTGCTGCTGCGAGTGCGGCGGCGACGGAAGCTTGCGCTTCTTGTTGCTGAGCGAGGCCATGTGGCCCGTCGAGTCGCTGTCATTGTCGTCGACGTCGTCGTCCTCTCCGTGCTGGCTCAGACTCGCGCGCTCTTCGGGCGAGAGCCCGTTCGAGACCGTGCCGTCGTACTTGCGCAGAAGCACAATGTACCCGTTCTTGTTGTCATTCGCATTCGGTCCTTTTTTGATCGGACGGATGCCCCTGCGGTAGCACTCGGCACGCAAGTCGTGGGCGCGGTGGCGCTCGTACGGCTCGAGCAGTCGCCGCAGTTTGCCGCTGCCGTCGGACGCGTTGCCGTTGCCGCCGCTGCCTCCCATGTTGACGTGGTCGTTCGGGTCACTACTGAGCAGCGAGTCGATGTCGCCGCTATTGCCGTGGACGTCGACCACGCCGACGCCCACACCGACTCCAACGCCGACGCCCATGGGCAGCGCGTTGGCCATCTGATGGTTGAGCCCCGTGTCCATGATCATGCGCTCGATCGCGTCGACGTACGCGGCGAGAATCGTCGTCGTTCCCTTGGAATACGACGTCGTCGTGAAGGCTGGTGAGCGCGTACCCCCCGCGTCGGTCGCTCTCGGTACTGCCTTGGTCAAAATGGGGAAGAGAAACCACAGAAAGAAGCCCCCGATCGAAGGCGACGTTCGTGTCTACAGGCACAGGTAGCTACACACAGACGCGTGTGTCCTTTCCGGTGGGTCGTGGGGTGCGGCACGAGTCGAGTCGCGCGTAGCGTGGAGCCAGAGGGGGCGGCAAACGAATGACCGCCAACGCAACGCCAACGACCGGAGCTGCTGGTGATCAGTCCCAATAGGAGTACCAGGACAGGCGCTTCCAATAGGAGAGATGGGGAAACTTTGAACCGCGCCTGGACTGGCGGGCAGACGAGTACCGTGGGTTTCATATCCATTGCGGCAGAAGATTGTTTTGTCTTTTGCAGTACTTTGAGTGCGACCAACACGTCAAGAAAAAGGGCGGGTTGGTGGGGGAAACCCCGAGAGAGTGACTTTGCCAGAGGGTTTTGAATTTTAGTGACAAAGTTGAAGCAACAAGAAGGAGGAATGAAGGAAGATGGAAGAGATGCAAGATGGCGGCGAGTATTTGAGAGGGAAGGAGGCGAGGAGGGAGGATGTGAGTGGGTCGAATGGAATGCGCGGTGTTTATTTTGGGTGCGTGGTGCTGGATGTGACATGGCGCGCGTTCTGAAAGCCGCAGTCGGCGGCGGTAAGAATGGCACGACTCGGTGATCAGAACGCCACTGCATGGGACGCCGGGCGTTTATATATAGGCGAGGGGCGGAAGAACCATGCTTATGTGTGTGTCTGTATTGAAAGCCTTGCGTGGCGTTGTTCTGGATCCTGTAGAGGATCAAACGGCGTGGAACTCTAGGCAAGAAGAGATCAACAACGCGAGTCCAACGACAAAGGAAGACGCCACACACAGAGACAGCGAGAGAAAGCGATAGAGACGACACAGCGATCGAATGGAGGCGTTCCCCGTGGAAGCGCAGCGCGAGATCACGCGTTTGCGCAATGAAGTCCACGCCAAGGACGAGACGCTGAACCAGCTCAAGCTCAAGACCAAGTCGTTTGTGGACAATCTACGCAACGAACTGGCCGGTGAGAAGAAGAAAGTTGGCGACCTGGAAGAGCAGCTCAAGCACGCCAAGGACAGCCCGTCAGCGCCGAAATCCGGTGGAAATTCCAGTGGAAATGACGAAGTGGACCACCTGAAGAAGGAGCTCGCGACGCTTACGCAGCACGAGCACGAGTTCAAGAACCGCGCCAAGGCGTTTGCCGATAGTATGAAGGCGCAGTTGCAGGCGGAGAAGGACAAGACGGCCAAGCTCGAGAAGGATCTGCAGGAGAAGGCAGCGGCGTTGGCGTTGGCGCAGACGGCGGCGGCTTCCAATGCGCCTCATGATCTATTGGGAGGATTCGACGAGCCAGCTCCCAGTAAAAAACACGAAGAAGAGATCGCGACGTTGCAGGCGCAACTGCAGCGTGTGCAGCAAGACGCCGCAGCGGCGAAGGATCAGCTTCGACAGGCGGAAGAGCGAGCGAAGGAGCAAGTGCAAGAGCTGATGCAGACCAAGCAGGCGTTGGAAACGCTGAAGATGTCGAGTGACCAGCAAATGGCACGTCTGCAGGCGGAGATCAAGCAAGTACAGAGCCACGAGCACGCGATGGAGGACTCGCTGCAAAGCCAGAAGTCGGCCGAGCACAGCCAGTTGGAAGCCGCGCTGACACGTAGTCAGGAGCTGATGGACCAGTTGCAGCAGTTCAAGATCGAGAACGAGCATTTGCAGAAGCAGTTGCTGGACAAGGACTTCTTGCTGGAGCAGATGGAGGCCAACCGGACGCGTGCGGACGAAAATGAGGCCAAGGCGAACGCTTTGCGTGGCGAGATGGTGGCGCTTGGTGCTCAAATGGCTGCGAAAGAGCGAGAAGCGTGTGTCAAGTGCGAGGAGCTCAATCGGGAGGTGTCGGAGATGAAGGCTTTGTACGAAAAGGTGAACATTGGCCGCAGCCAGAGCGATTTGCACTTTGCCGAGGCTCAGACTGCCCTCGACAGCATGAAGATGGTCTGCGAGACAACGCAGAGCCGCCTTGAAGACGTCAGCAAGCAGAACATGCAGTTGAACGAGAAGATCTTCCAGAAGGATTCGGAGATTAACGCGCTGAAGGGCGATGTTCAGCGTATGACGGGTGATGTCGCTCAGCTGAACCACACCCTCAACTCGTCCAAGTCAGACAGTTTCACACGGAAGCAACAGTCGCAGGCACTAGAAGCCGACAAGAAGAAGGCTGAGGAAGCGCTTCGTGAAGCTCTGACGAAGGCGGCTGCTCTTGAGAAGAAGAACCAAGAGATGGCAGCGTCCGTGGAGGCTGTCACCAAGGACAGCAATGAGAAGCGACAAAAGGCAAAGGTGCTCGTCGTGTCGCTGACTAACGAAAAGCAGGGGCTTGTCGATGCGAAATCCGAGCTACAAAAGGAAGTCGATCGTCTGCGTATGGAGTTGAACCAGAAAAATGTCGAGAACGAGCGGCGGCTGAAGCAGCTCCAGGAAGAGACCCAGCAGCGGATCGCCCAGAGTGCCACGAGTTCGCAGAGCCTGAATGACGAGATCGCGACGCTCAAGCAAACGCTGATGCTTGTGCAAGAGTCGGAGCGAAACCAGCAGCGTGCCAAGGAGCTCGCAAATGCCAAGCGCGAAGTCGAAGACTCGAACAAGAAACGGTTGGCCGCAAAGGCCGAGACTCAGAAGCTCGCACTCGAGCTTGAGAGCGTCCAGAAGAGTCTCTCGCAGCTCACGGACAGTGCTGCCACAACGTGCACGTCGAACGTCAAGAAGATGAACCACCTTCAAGACCGCGTGAGTGAAGCGCTCGAGGTCCTCGAGAAGCGTGCGTCGGCGTCTGGGAAGAAGAACTCGTCTGCTTCATCCCCCAAGTCTCGTGACATGGAGGTGGAAGATCTGCGTGGTGCCGAGTCCACTCGCCCTGTGTCGCCAACATCGGGTGTCCGCAAGGTCGAAGACAACATCGCACGCGTCTCCGACAAGGTACATTCCTCCTTCCGCCTTTGTTGTCTTGCTTGTCGACTGCCAACCTAAGTAACCATGTTCCTTTTATCTAGCTCACCGTGCTGATCGAAGTGACCGACAAGCTGTGCGATCTGTCGATCGAACAGAACGACGTCAACCTCAAGGACGCCGTCGTGGACAAGTTCTCGCAGCTTTTCACGCAGTGCTTCTCGGAAAAAGTCCGCGCCGCGTACTCGAAAGTCGAAGACGCCGCTGACAGCCTCACCAGTAGCAACAGCAGCAAGTCGTAGTAGGCCTTGCTGGCTCACTGCCGCATGCGTGACTTTCCTCCCACACAGAGATTCTTTATTCACACACATTGTGCACTTCTAAGCTATCGTACGTACACCTCTTGCTTTCTCATGAAGACTCTCGTTCGTCCCCATGGTTCTCAGCAGCAGCAGACACTTCCTCCTCCTCACTGTCGTCGCCTTCCACCAGTTGCGCGTCGATCTCCTCGTCCAGCGGCTTCTCCTCTTCCTTCTCTTCCTCTTCTTCATTCACGATCTCCACCGTCTTCTCTTCTTCCTCTTCCACAGTCTTCTCTTCGTCCTTCGCCTCCGCATCTTCCTCCGCCAGCGGCGGCGTGAGCTCTCCTGTGGACGACACTCCATCGTCCTGCGACGCGAAGAGCTGGTCGTAGAAAGCTGCGCCCTTTGACTGGCACTTCTCCACCAGCACGTGCATGAGTGCGTGGAAGCGCGCGCCAGCCAGCGCGTCGCCTCCGTCGTTCTCGCCCTGCGCCTTGCTCTTCTTTCTCTTTTCATGGCCATGCTGCAGCACGGTGAGTCGACGGATGATGCTCTTGACGTGCTCCACGATCTCCTCGTGGGCCGACATGATACTGCGCCGCTCGAGCGCCGCCAACACTTCTTCGTTGTGGTTGGGTGCACCTGGGGCACTGCCGCTGCGGTGGCCGGGCTTCGTGAGCTCCACGAACGCCAGTAGCTGGTCGAGCAGCTCATCCCACACGGCCGCGAAGCGAGGCAGCAGCAAAAACTGGTCGAGCTTCTCGCACGCTACACGCGACAGCATTTCCACGATCAGCAGGTGTGGACGCAACGCCAGTGGGTCTTTGACGATCGATGGACGACGGCGGCGGCCAGTCGTCGGGCTCTTTTCTTTCGCTGCATCACGTGAGTTTGGAGCTGCTGGCAACGTGAGACTTGCAGGAACGTTGCGCTCGTAGAAGAGGAAAGGACCTGCAAGCCCCGCAGAGTCCTCTGAGCCTTGTCGCTTGCGGTTTGCTTCCTGGAAACGCGACTTGCGATTCAAGATTTCCGAGCCGAGCACGAGCAGACCCGAACTGAGAACTTCGAGCCACGCGCCACCAGTGAGCGAGTCACTCCCAGACGCCGAGATGATCATGCTGCGTAGAAACTCCAGCGAAGAGATGGCTCGGTCATTGACGTGGTGGGCGATGGGATCACCACTAGAAAGCTGAGCGCTGGCTCCTGCACGAAGAGCGTGGCGACACACGAGAACCATGCCGCCGAGTTGACGGAGTCGTTCCTCTTCTTCGACTTCCGGATCGCTCTCATGGAGGCGATCGAACAGCCCCGACATGATCTCCATTGGACGTTTCTGCGGCCAGCGGTGGTGGATCGGGTCGGTATCCTTCTGGAGTGCGAACACCAGCGTCTTGGTGTACAACTCCATCAACGAGAATGTCGTCTCCACTTCTGCACGCCACACTTCGCTCGCCACGAGTTTCTCGAGGAACGCAAACGCGTGAACCGACGCATTGGGTTGCTCAACAGCCCAGCCAATCAGGTTCGACACTGTTAGCCACTCGCCGCGGTCAAAGCGAACGTCACGAAGTTTGACCGAGTCAGCCACGCTCTTGAGCCCACTGAAGATCATCGTCAGATACGGGCGAAGTAGCTCGTCTTCATCAGATGCGCTCATGTCCACAAGAGCCGTCAATACGCTGAGCAACAGCGTCAAAGTTTTCTCGTCTCGAGTCTTGAGAACCAGCGACAGCAAACCTTCCAGGGCCTTTGCGAGCGTCAACGCGGCGTTATCGTACCCGATACCATTAACGACCACATTCTTGAGCAGGATCGGTCGCACGAGCAGCGGAAGCTTCCAGTAGTGTGATTCAAGTGCCGCCCACAGACCTTCAACACGCTCGTGGATGGAGTCACGAGGAAGAGAGGCCAACAAACGCGCCAACAAGTGCTCAAACAGAACGCAGCCAGAAGGACTGAGGTGGCGGGTTCCAGCGGCGACACGTGTTGGCTGTTCGTCTTCTCGACTAGCAGGTGAAGCACCAGCTCCGGCTCCTGGGAACGTAGAGACTCGACGCTTGGCGGCTTCGGCGGACCTCGCGACTCCCGTCAGAGCTTGCTCGACCTCATCACCAAGAGCCTTCACGACTTCAACCAGAGCAGGTGTTGGCAATGAGCACAGCACATCGAGAAGGTTCTCCACACGGTATGGCTGCAGCGACTGCTCAATCCACTCGCTGGTGCCGAACTGGACTGGTGCGACTGGCTTCACGCGCTTGGTCCCTGGCTTGATCACAAGATCGTGGGCATTCGCGCGCAGCTCTTGTGGGGTGCGAGGAATAGCCCCTTCCGTCGACAATGTCAGGGATCCCCGCGGACCACTCGATGGCGTGTTTGGTGCCGAGCCACTGGAAGGTGTAGTGTCGAGCGCCGACATGAGCCACGCCACTCCACTGAAGAAGCTCGAGCTGCTGCTGGTGCGCTCCAAATTCTTCAGACGCATCAATTCACGGCGTTCCAACTCCTCTCGGTTCGATCGCACCAATTCCAATAGTTCAAAGCTTTCATCCGATGACAGCAGAGCTTCGCTTGAGCCATGAAGAAGTCGATCTGGAAGGGCACCAAACTCTCGTAGCGTGGCTAACGCATGAAAGAAATGCTGCCAGCTTTCCTTTCGTAGAGAGTAACCGCACGAGCCAACGATCTTGAACATCGCTGCAGCTGCCACTGGTGCGCTCTGGTTGTTGCAGAACATCGTGACTCCATTCGCACGCGTGTTGTACGCTGACGGATAGAACTCGGATGCGAACAGCCCACTGAACTGGGTCACTTCGACGAAGAGCTCATTGACGCTGTCGGCGAAGCCGTGGGAAGCGGCAGTCGCGGCACACAGCACGAACCCGTTGCACGCGAGCTGCAGCATGCCATTGTCTGGCAGGTAAATGTCGTCTGGAATACTGCTGCTGCTTCCATCAGCAGTGCTGCCAGGAGTCTCGTCCATCAGACCTCCGTGTGGACCGTTCGCGACTTCCACAAACTGCCGAAACACACTTCCAAACGCCTGCTTGAGCTGGTCTTGCATGATGCCGAAGATGTCGCGATCGTATTGGTGCCCGGAGCCTCCGTCGATACCGAAGCTGAAAGGTTCCTTGTGGGAGTTTTCAGCAGAACCATCATCAAACTCGTTCGTCACATGCGCGAGATCAACGTCGGAGCCGATTGAAAGCGAACGCGAGGACGACTTCCGATGCGACGACTTCCGGCTTCTACTGTGGTGACTGCGATGACGTGGAGAGGTGGCAACGCCATTGCGTGCTCCAGCACGATGCGTGGCTGATCTGGAAACGGAGTGGTGCACGATGAGACGCGAGCTGAGCGGGTCGCTTTCAGCCTGATACAAGAGATCTTTCCAACGATCCGTCGTGACTTCGCCATGCTTGCTGTCGTCTTCGCGGGTCTTGATTTCCTCCTTCGCGATCGCGTCGTACAGCTCCGTGAGGAAGTCGTCCGGCAGATCCTGGTTCTTCGACACTTCTTCGCCGTAGTTGCGGTTGTTCTTGATGAAATCTTCCAGCTTCATCTTCTTTTCAGGTCGAATGTTCGGGTTGTGCAGATCCGTGTTGAGCATGATCAGACTGAACGACAGCAGATACGCCACATCAGGAGACGCCATGACGAACCGGTCGCGACACTGCTCGTACACTTGCACGGAAAACGTGTTCAGGATTCTGTCGATCTGCTGCGCTTCACCAGGCAGTCGGAAACTCGCGAGGAACATGCGCAGGGCAGCGACGATGCTTTCGCTCTCGAAGTTGAACGAGCGCACGAAGTTCTCGAGAACATCGCGGTGGAACTCGGTCGTATCGGCCTCGTGGATGTCCGACTTCTCGAAATCCTTGACCTCTTTGCCGATCGCGCCGAGGTACATGCCCACGGTAGTCTTGCGTAGTCCTGGAGGCAACGATCGCAGGAATCCAGCAAGCGACTTGGCATCCAGTGGCGTCGGCAAGAATATATTCTGCTGCAGTAGCTTGATACCGGCCAGTGGCTTGCGGTTGAACTCCAAAACGCCGTGCTGGAAAATCTTCTTCCGTTGGCGCTTGTGGTGCAGTGCCTGCGCAGAGTTAGCCGCATCACCGTTCTGACTGGAAGGTTGATTTGTCGCGGGCTGCTGCGTGCGAACGTAAATGACGTACAGCGCGTTGAAGAGACCACGCAGCGCGAGTTCTCCCGCAGCTTGGGCCCACAGGAAGTGCACTTCGTCGCTGGTTTCCTGGCAGGCGTGGTGGGTCTTCGTCACGACCGACGCAAGTAGTTCAAACAGCGTGTGCAAGAGGTCGGCGCGGTTCCCATCGCAGTCGTAGTTCACGTAGAGATCCGGAAGCAGCGTTGGCTCGCCGAGCAGGTCCACGAGGCAGTCTAGCACCTCGAACGAGATGGAAAACAGCTTGTTGAGCGGCACGATCTCGCCAGTGAACTCTTCACGCACGGCATCCACGTACGTAAAGCCAGAGGAGGCACCGTTGGCGTCTGGCGTCATCGGCGTCGAGTCCAAGTTGTTCGGGAAAAGCGGGTGCGCGAGGTCCAAGTGCGCGATGCACCAGTGCAGCGTGTGGCAAAACACGCCATTAAACAGTGCTTCGAGCTGCATCTTGAGCAACGGACGAAGCTTCGTCCACAGGAGGCGGATGATGCCGAGACAGAGCACGGGGACCTTCAAGTCGGAGCTCGCGCCGAGGCGTCCGTACCGCAAAATGGCGCCACACAGATCGTCCTTGATGAAGAGCATGAGCGACGGGATCTGGGCAAACTGCTGCGCGTCACATGCCACGAGGACCCTCTCGAGAAGCGTGAAAGACAGCAAGACTTCACGTCGCGACGGCAGCTGAGCTGACGACGAGCCGCCACTGGAAGAGCCGAACGACGAGCCACGCGGCTGCAGCTTCTGACACAGAAAGCCCAGGATCTTGACAGCACAGGGAAGACCGAAGCTCGAATCCATGGCGGACGACACGGGCGAGTCGGCGTACACGGTGCTGTGCTGGAAGATGAACTCGATCGCGCGGTTCAGCACACTCGTAGCCGACGCACGAAGAGATAACGTGATATGAGGCTAAAAAATAATACGGTATTGTGGTGTCAGAACGGAAATATGATCATGGAGAACGGGATTTGGACGGATAACGTACATCGTTGCGGTTGGCGCGACTGAGCGCGTAGAGTGCCTCGATGAGCTGCCACATTGCATGGTCCGATAGCTTACTGGCCGCCGGACATAGAAGCACAGCCTGGAGGACGTGCACGACGAGGACCAGCACGTGCTGATCGCTTTCGGCGTTGGTCTCCTGGAAGCGGCACTGGCTCACGGCGTCAACGACGTCGGCCAGCATGTCGGGCACACTCGCCTGGTTCACGGTCCAGTCCCAGCACTGCAGAAAGTGCTGCACGGCCTCAAGCGCCGCGCCCGTGAGCGTGCTGCTCGTGTGTTCGTGGCGCACGAGGTCGAGAAACGGCCGCAACACGCTGCTCGGGTTCAACTCGTTCAAGTCTACAGTACAAAACACCATGGTGAATGAGACCCATGCAGAGGAAGAATACACATAGAGACGTACTCTCACAGCGCAGCAGTCGCGCACGCAGCAGAGCGAAGCTGTGGAAGATGCCGCCCTGCGGTTCCTCCTGCTTGAAGGCGGAAAATCGCACCCATGAGAGGAAAAACGTCATTATTTTGACCGTTTCCAGGCCGTTTTCAACACGGAAACCCGTACCTGAGCGCCGGCGCCTGCTTGGTGGACGAGAGAGTACCCATATCGACGTCTAGCGATGCTCAGCACGCTCTGGATCTCGCTCAGAAGCACGGAACGCACGGCCAAGTCCGCCATTTTGGTCGGCGCTTCCTGGCTTCTACGTGACGTGGGGGCGATGCAGACGAAGGGAAACGGGTCCAACGGGCTTGTCAATACGACCCACACGAAGTGAGCCGAACCCATGAACCCATGACCTGTTCTCTTCGGTGTGTTTTATACTTGCCCCTGTGTTTAAAACATGGTGTGGTTGATGTTTATGTGGGCCACGTCATGAACGTGACCTCTCAGGATGACTGGTCGCCGAGAATCGCAATTGCGAAAGCGAATGAAGTCGTAGGCAACAGGTCAGTTGAAAAAGTAGCGGCACCAACGCAACGATGCGACCGGCGCTTGTGCGAATATGATAGTAGCGTAGCAATGCATGTGGATGGGATGAAGATATTTATCCATGTATCGTGAACAGATCGCCGCGGGCCGTTTTGGCGCGCGCGTCTTCCCATGATCTTATACAACTTATGTCATAGTTACACTGACCATCCACAAACCAACCAGTCTTTAGGAATCGTAGCAATAGTGGCCAAGAATATTGTGCATCGATTAGCAAGTTTGCTTGTGGTGTCATGCCGCCCGCTTGGCGTGCACTGGTATCGTGCGTGTGAACTACTACGTAGTACTACGTACGCGCAACGTACTGGTACCAGGACACATTGCGATGGGAGATGACGAAATGTACCGGTGAACCTGGACCAACACCAGTTTTGCAAGGACGCGGTGTTCTGTCAGCTCAAGATGTCCCTGATCTCATCGCCTGTGCTACGCTGTTTTTTTCAATACGTAGTAGTGTAGCAGCAGAATGCTCTTTCTCGTTGCAATTTAAAGCGGGTTAGCAATGCTTGGCCGTCGGCTACGACTCATAATCGGTGTCGTCGTGCCCGACATCAAGCCGGCGGATGCAGTTGCCATCGCAGTACTCATTTGCGAGCTGTTGGACGCTGTGCTCTTTGTCCGGATGATCGATGCCTTCCGTGCAGCCGACATGGGCACGACGCGAGGCAGTATGCTGAACAGGTTCCAACCTTCGAATGCGACGGAGAGCCCACTGGTTCCGGCTTCTGCACGCAGCGTTTGAACTGACTGGAGCGTCTTCACGCTCGCTTCATACAGCTCCAAGAGATCATGCTCCAGTGGATCTTCGTGCCCGTACGTCTTCTGTCCTTCAGTGTCTTCCAGCAATGGCCCTGCGGAGAAGAGGCTTCCATGAGCCGTCTCCATCCCTGGATATGCAGGCGTTGACACTGGCGACGCAAATGGAAACGAAGCCGCTATGGAGTGGCCCAGGCCAGACGATGCCGTCTGGGTAGGATTGACCCCCACAACATCCTCCGACCTGGACGACACGCGGGAGAATGGACCTCGCGAGACTGTAGCGGCGTTGGTAATGGCAGTCTCCACGAAGCGAGACATCGCAAACTCGGATCGGAAGGAGTCACCGAGGCTTTTCCAGGCACTTGCAAATGCTCCGGCGGTTGAAATCAAGTGGTGGAAGTGTTGAAACTTCTCCGACGAGAGCACCGTCCTGACCCAAGCATTGCCTTCCAGCAGGCTCTTGAGATCTTGAAATGACCATGTCACGCTGAGTTCTCGTGATGAATCCACGATGATCGCCAGTCGGTGAAGCCATTGTCTCCACGGTGCGGAGTCGTCGTCTTCTTCTTCTAGAATCTCATGGGTTTCCTGGTTAGTGCTCGCTTTGCTTGACGACTGCTGTGGTTGCTGTGCTTCTTGGTGCTGCCGTCGTTGGTACTGCATGTGCTCTTGTTCCTCGCGTCGTTGAGTGACTTCCTCTTCCATCTTCTTCGCACACTGACGAAAGATCTGACCCCACGCCTGACGATTGAAGCGAGCATCCAATTGACCTCGGCAGCTCCACTGAGTTCCAGCGAGGAGCCGTTTATTCGTCACGAGCTCTTCAATCGAGTGGCTGAACATCCACCGCATTGACAGTCGCTGCAAGAAATGGTCGAATTGCATGGAAGGCGGTAAATTGAGGCTCTGGATGACTGCGTACAGGTCCATCTCGCCTGTGAAGAGGATCACCAGTCGAATCACTGGTGCGTTAGAAGCCGATCCGAGCCCCGCTGTGCCACCGCTGCCGCTAGTCGTGCGTAGCTGCATCTTTGAGGGGATCGTGATGAACCACTTGAAGAAACACGGCAAAAGCTCCAGGTGCTCCTTGAAGTAGAGCTCGACAAACCACGTGAGTCGCTGACAGAGCCACTGAGCATCCGTCTCTACGAGCATCAAGAACGAGATGTTACTCAACAGTCCACTGTATCAGTTTCGCACTTCTTACTCACCTCTCGTGCCATTTCGACAGAGTAAATCCAAATACAAGAAGCACTCAGCCCCACGCTCGAGGTACTTGAGCTCATGAAGTGTTGCCGCCGCTGCGTTGACAATGAAACAAAGGTATGAGAGCCTTTCTATTGTGAGCACAGCAAAAAAGGAAGCGAATACCGTCGAATCTTACAATCGGCGTCGCTGTGGTAGGTCATGTTGACGGTCGAGTGGGTCATAAACGTCGGCCCGACTTCGACTTTGAACACGTAGTCACCGAGTTCTCGCTCTGGCGTAGACTGTAGACATGTCGCACGGAGTAAACCCGACCGGGCAGCTTTCCTTGTCCAGTCAAAGAACGTCGACACGCGTTGCTTCAGCCGACGGAGTAAACCGTACGTAACCAGTCGAGTCTTGAGAAAGTACCCACGCCATTGCTACACAAACCACCATCTTGTGAGCTTCATACAACACCACT
The DNA here is from genome assembly GCA_023336355.1 of Pythium dissotocum. Lineage (NCBI taxonomy): Eukaryota > Oomycota > Peronosporomycetes > Pythiales > Pythiaceae > Pythium > Pythium dissotocum. The sequence continues at coordinate 50,585 of JAADWY010000024.1, read as the reverse complement.
ACAAGACCACTTACACCTTTGTACTCACACTTCGCTCAGTTGGAGTCCACGCCGAAAGCAACAAGGCAAAGAGACTCGGACGACACACGCGAAGGTCTTCTTCCAGCGCGGGATTCGTCAGCTGCAAGGAGCTCTTCTGCTTGTACCCGAACAGCCTCAGAGCTCGCTTCTGACCAAGCAAGAAGCGATGACACCGGTGGAAGAGTCTCTGGCGTTCAATGGCCTGCCACACATCCTGGTAGCTCGCGATGACACGACACTCGGCCATGAGGAACTGGACGTGTTTGAACGGGACGACCTCGTCTTGATTGAGATATTCATCCAGAAGCTTCACGGTCCGTCGCATTCTCACGACTGCACACGCCTCGATGCCAACACCAAATGGTACTAGCTCGTGGATCAACGGATATTGCTCTTCAACCATCTCGCGATACCGCACGAAGCCTTCAAACGTGAGCGCATGTGACGAATCGGATTCCAATACATCCGTCGTGTACATGCGCCAGACCTCCTCGTTCCCCCCAAAGACGTGCATTTCTGGTCTGTCTCCGACTCTCTCTTCCAATGCCGTTCGATACTCGATGAACTCGTCGTAACTCCACACGCCGTCGCCGTCCCGATCGAAAAGCTGCCAGATTTCGCGGCATTTTTCACGTCCGAAGTCGTTGGCGTGCCATTCGACTCGGAATCGGTCGGGCGGATCGAATGCAAACCGCTGCTCGCTCAGTTTCCTCCACAGAGCGTCAGTTATGGGCACTTTGCGGCAACGGAAGAAGCGCTCGTGGACTGAATTGCGTGGGAAATCGGGCGGAGGTGGCTCGAGGAAGAACGCTTTGTCGTAGCCGTTTGTGACCGCGCCGGCGTCTCGCAACGAGTTGACTACCACGCGCAGACGCGCGTTGATTTCTTTCTTTCTCTCTAGTAATGCTGTAGTACTCGGGGCCCCCTGCTCTTCCTCGTCATCATCACCGTCGTCGACTCGGTTGCTGTCCTTCATTTTCGCCGTGAGGCCATCGTGATCTTACCGTCGTTTCGCGTACCTCAAGATCATTGGCTGAAACAATTATGAATCCTTTCTTTTTGGACAATGAATGCATATATTGAACTGGATACGATACATGATTGGATAAAATGGTATCCCAAGGGGGCCTGTGGACCTCGAATGTTCTCGTGTTTCCGTGTCATCATCATCACAAGGGAAACCAAGTGAAGAGATTGCATAGCAACATGGCCCTGGACGAAGCCGCCAAGACGGCGCTGTTTAACGCGCTTGCGTGGATCGAGAGCACCAAGAGCGACGCGAATGTGGACACGGAGAACATCGAGGTCGGCGTGCAGTGCCTCACGTGAGTCCCACTTTAATCCGACAAGTACAAGCCGCGCAAACAACGGAAAGGGAACTGACTGGGTTCGTTATGTATCTAGCGAGGCGTTTGGCTTGAAGCTGCAGGACGCGAGCCACAAGAGCGCGTACGAAGTCGTTGGCTCGGCGTCGTTCCCTGAGATCTTCGCCGCTGGCATGGCGGCGCTTGGCTTGGCCACCAAGGGCACCGATGATAGCTACGAGAACGACCCCGCCATCACCAAGAGTGAGTTGCCCACGTCTTCTATCTGTCTATGACAAAAGGCAACGCATGCTAATGCTCTTGCGATTTGTGTAGACCCTGCGTTGTGGAAGAAGTGGGTGGCCAAGCTCGAGGACAAGGGCTTCTTCAACGGCGCGCCGCTGGGTTCGGACGAGTACAACTCGCGCATTAAGAAGGCGCTGGCCAAGTACAAGGAACGCGTGGCCGACGCCAAGCCAGCCACTGTGCGTATCTGCAATTGAGGTGAAGGAAATGGGGAAACGAGGTGTCTAATGCGTTTGTTTTGGTTGTTTAAACAGCCTCAGCTCACGAAGGAAGAGAAGGAGAAGCTGGCGGAGGAGGCCAAGGCCAAGGGCAACTCGGCGTTGAACAGCGGCGACTACGAGACGGCGGCCAAGCTGTACAGCGAGGCGTTGATCAACTCGTCGGACGGCCCGAACTCGCACATTTACTACGCGAACCTCGCGGCGGCGTACATGTACCTGGGCCGCTACGCCGACGTGATCGACAACTGTGAGAAGGCCATCGCACTCAAACCGTCGTACGTCAAGGCGTACTCGCGCATGGGCAACGCACAGGCCCACCTGAAGGACTACGAAGGCGCGATCGACTCGTACCGTCGCGGTCTCGAAGTCGACTCGTCCAACGCCGCGTGCCGTGACGGTCTCGCGGATGCCGAGCGCAAGCAGTCGGCGCCTACCGTGCGTGGTGGTGGTGGCGCTCCAAGCGCCGGTGTCGGAGCTGGCAGCATGCCAGACCTGAGCAGCCTGGCGGGTATGTTCGGCGGTGGCGCAGGCGGCGGCGGTGGTGGCCTTGCCGATCTGTTGAGCAACCCAGCGATGCAGCAAATGGCGGCGAGCATGATGCAGAACCCAGCGATGATGCAGATGTACGTGGACGCTTCTTTGGTGCTGAGATGAGTATGGTTGACTGACGAATGGCTGACTGTCTGATATAGGGCCCAGAACATGATGCAGAACCCTGACGCGCTCGCGAGCATGATGGGCAACCTCGGTGGTGGTGGCGGCGGCGGTGGTGCTCCTGCTGGCGGTATGCCTGACATGTCGGGCATGGCGGACGCGTTCCGCAACAGCCCCGACCTCATGGCGGCTCGTAGCGACCCAGAGCTGGCGGATTTCTTCCGCGACGTCGACCAGGAAGGTCCGTCGGCGGCCATGCGTCACATGTCCAACCCCAAGGTCTCGCAGCTCCTCCAGAACGCCATGGCACGGATGCAGGGATAGAACGATCCTGCATTCTCCCCGCACACGAGGAAGTAAACTCGAGAATCGCATTGCATGGTAACCACAGACGACCACGTAGTAGTATCAGGTTTTTTGGACGACGCTGATGATTGTGTGTGTGAGATAATCTTTTTTTTTTGCATTTTGATACAAAGCCGACAGCGACCAAAGGGGGTGAAACCCTCAGTTGCCGCAGCTTAGCTGTGTTTCTAGAATGGAGACGGACTTTTAGTGAAAGTGCGTCTACTTCTGGACAAACTTGACCGCGTTCTCGAGGAACGACAGGTACTCGCGCTGCTCCTTGAGGTCGGCGTACTGCGTGATGAACGCCGCCAGCTCGTCGTCAATGTTGCGCTCGCTCAGGTACTTGTAGAACTGCTCCTGCAGGTCGAGCTCCAGGTCCACGAAGTTCGGGCCGAAGTACAGGTTCTCGTCCTTGCTGTCCTTGGCAAAGTCGGCCAGGTAGCGCACGCGCTCAATGGTCACGTTGCTGCTAGCCACGCACTCGAACTGCAGGCCCTGGTTGTCGCGCGTGATCTCCGCCAGGAAGCGGATGCCTGGGAGCTCGTCCTCGCCCTCCTCGTCCTCATCCTCCTCGTCCTCAGCGACTTCCTCTTCGTCGTCCTCCTCATCCTCGTCGTCCTCGTAGTCTGGCTCGAGCTCGATCACGTCCTGCGTGTCGAACTTGATGCGCACGTGGTCACCCTTGATGTCGCCCTTGAGCACGACCTGCATGTCGCCGTCGGTCTCCTCCAGAGCGAACACCTTGTTGATCTTGGCGTGGAGCTCCTCGAGCTCGTCGCCCTCGAAGCAGTTGCCCTTCTCCTCCTCGACCTCACGCTTCAAGATGGACACGAGCGAGCTCTTCTCGCGGGTCTGCATCACGCTGCGCGTGAACACAGGCGCAGCCACTGGCGTGCGGCCGGCAATGAGCGCGGACGCTGGCGCGGCCTGGCGAGCGCGCAGCGCAGAGGACGAGACGCGAGCGACGGCGCGACGGAACATATTCGTTGGCTAGGTGGCGAGATTCGAGATGAGAAGCTCTTTGTCTCACAACCATGGAAGCACAGACACTTGAAGAGGCCGAGCCACGAGATCTCGCGTCTGTGATTGGTGGATATATAGGATTTGGACATGAATATAGCCAATGATAAGGCGTTATTTTAGCAAGTCGGATTTTCTCGAACATTGGAGATTGGATAAAACCTTGTAAATAAGGTTTTGGAAGAAGATACGTGGGGCTGTGGATGACGCACAGGTGATCTCATAGAGATGTCGAGGAAAATGATGAAGGAAGTGGCGAGTTTGTGTGTATATTGCGTGGTATAGAGGATGACGATGAAGATGAAAATTATTAAGCGATCTTTACGGTCGTCTGCTCGACGTCCTGGTGCTCTCTGTTGCCGCTATCGTGGACTGGTCATCGAGAAATGTGCGGCGATCTGCCGGCGGCTCGTGGCAGTAATCGCTGCTGCATTTCCACACAAGACGCTCGATGAGACAGCAAATGCGACCACGGACATGTAAAAGGCTGGAGGAACAGACTCCATGAGATCCACTGGACGCTTCCAAGACCGTGGGCTGCGATAACAACTCCATTATGAACCCACCAGTCGCGACGGCCGCGCGATGGAGAGGTTGAAACACCAGGACACCGCATGAGAGACGCATTCTAAAAGGCGAAGCTGAGTTATCCAACTGCATTTTCAACTAGGATGGTTTAGGAGTGATCTCGTACACGTAGACGCTCTCAAAGCCCGGCTTCATGGCGTCGGCGGCGATGAAAGACGGCTTGTGGAGGACTTTTGCAGTCATTTTGTACCGCTCCAGCAGCGGCGCAATGGAACGATTGATGCTAAATAATATAATCAGATACCGGTGCTTATAAGTGGCCTTGCTTGCAAGAAAAACGAGCCAGTGGTGACTCACCTTCGTAGTTGGTAGGCGGTGACGAATGTACACGTTGGATTGAGGCGGAAGACCAACGCGACGGTCGCCAGGACTTTCTCAAAGTCTACATATTTCATGCATTCCTTAATGTGAGTCCCACGGCTGCTACTGTCACCAGCGAGTTTGAAGGCCTTACCTTCGGACTGGTAGAAGCAGTCAGCGGCGAGGATGACGTCGACGTGTTGCAGGGCGTCGACGTGGTCCAGCAGATCCACGCCGCCCCAGTTCAGAGGCAGATACTGCGTCGTGTGGGCGATGCCATTGAGCTCAATATTGGCTTGTACGTTGCGCTGAATGGTCTGCGAGTCCGCTCGGTCACTTAGGATCACCTAGTGGCAATTTTGTAGTGCATTTAGTGAGTCTACTGGCCACGACACCCGCAAGAGGACTCAGTACACAAACCTTCTTGGTATTTCCACACGATGCAGCAAGGATGCCGGGCAGTGCGATGCCACAGCCCAGTTCCAAGACCACGCGGTTGTTAAAGAGATTTCGATGGTGGAAGGCTACGTAATGGGCCAATACCAGAGCACTGGGCCAGACAAAGAGCCCGAAATGGAGGTCGGCTTCGTCTTCGGCGTGCTCCAGCTCGTCGATCATTTCCACGAGCCGCACGACCACAGACGCTGGCGACGTCGGGTCTCCACTGCCATCATCACCTGACTCACTGCGTGGACGCTTACGCGGCTTGTGTGCAGCGGCGCTGACGGCAGCACTGCCCAGTGGGAAGCGCAGCTCCTTGACGCGGCTGCTTGGTGCTGCAGTGGTCTCCATTGATGAAGAGATCTGTGACCTGTGAGGAGCAATAGGAATGGAGCTTCTCACTAACTGTAAGTACGGTATCAGTTAACGCTTAGGTTCGTTTTTGAGAAAGTTCAACCAAACAGCTTAGACCAGCAACGTTGAGAGGCCTTGCAGTGCCTCGCGACAGGAGACGAGGCTCTTGTCATCACTGCGGATCAGTTGGTCGAGGGAGGACTTGAACGCATCCAGCTGCGGAGGCTGTAGCGTGCGCATGAGCTCACAGACAACCGGCGACTTGGTCGTGGTCTCATCCGTAGATGACAGTGGCCGCAGCTCTTGGAGTTTCGCGGATACTGTCTCTTCCTCCTCTTCGTCTTCTTCGCCGTCCCAGTCGTCCCAGTCGCTCTTGGCTGGCTGAGCGTTGGTGCCTTTGGAGGTTGATGATCGTCGTTGGGAGTCCAGCAGTGCGAGGTTCTTGACGATCTTGACTTTGGTTCTGCTCGTCGCCTCCGACATCGAGCATCTCCACAGCGACGCGTAGATCCGCACCAAGCAGCTTGCAGCGGATTCCTTCAACTGCTTGGGAATGATGCCAGACTCAAGCGTACCGATGATGATGGCCGTGTCTTCTTTCAAAAGCGCCTCTGCCTGCGGGAAGGCGAGCAGCTCATCCAAAGCGAGCAAGAGCGACGCATGCGCGATGTTCTTGTCGATTGTGATCCACCGAAACATATCGTCGGTCGCCAGCCAGCTCAATGCAATGCGTTCCAGCAGACACCATAGCTTGCAGTCTTTAGTGTTTGTCGGTGCGTTCTTGACGACTACTGGCAGTAGTTGGACGAGTGTGATACTAAACTGGCGATCGAGCGATCCATCACTCGACGCTGAGCTGCATCCCAGGATACTTGGATGATGGAAGGTCTCCGGTAGACTGGCGTGGATATCAAGAAACGCACTGTAGAGTTCCTTCTCGATTGATGTGATGCTTGGTGTCGACAGTGCGAAGCTTAGTGCAGCCATCACGACTGCTTCCACACGCGAGACCACAGCTTCTGGCTCCTCCCCTGCAGTCGATCCGTGGTGTTGGCCTCGTGCGGCGTCGAGGACACTGATGGTGAACGCTTGTGTACTTGACACCATACGTGGTAGCCCCTCGTTTCCACTGCATGATCCTCGAACGAGTTCGGCGTGGAGCAGCAAATGGCGTAGGCAGCTCCACGTCCACCCGTCCACTTTGCTCGCATTTCCCGTCTTGGAATCAGCACTGGCGTTGAGAACATCGACAGTCTTCAACAGCGACACTTGGTTGCACCACAGTGACAACCGCACGAGACCAGGCAGCGCCTGCCGCGCGATTCGCCGCAATTCAAACTGCCGAGACTCGAACGCCACTCGCGTCTGGCTGAGCCAGCCACCGAGCACGCGTTGCCACATGTCCTCACTCGACAACTTCTTGCTCGTCACGTAGCCTTTCAGCTTGTCGATAATAGACAGAGACGACGCCTCCACATTCATGACTTGCTTGAGTCGAGCTTCTTCTTCTTCGTCGACAGCCCACGTGGCCTGCGCTATCCCATCGGGAAGCCACGAATCGGACGGTGACTTGCGAGGCTTCGATACGAAATGCAGAAGACTGGACTCCTCTCCACCGCGCCACAAGTGGTCCTTTCCCAAGAGACCGACTAGCAAGTCGACACTCAGCAGTCGTCCTTCAAGACGCTGCCAGCAAACACCGCCGTCGACTCGGTGGTCAGCAAGAACCACTAGCATTTGATGCAGTAACTCCAACGACGCTGCTGATCCACTGGAGTCTCGCTGTGCCAACTCTGCTAACGCCAGCACGACAGCACTGCTGCGTAGACGCACGCTTGACGCGATGTGCATGACGTACCGCTCGAGTGTCGGGAACACGAGTTTCCAGTGCTTTACCAGGAACTGCACCGGCAAATGAGGCACGAGCTTTCCCAGAACGTCGAGTAGCCCTTCGGCTTCGGCAGCCTCCAGTAGCTCAGCACTCGCTTGGTTCTGGAGCTCAGCGTCTTGCTCTACAGGAGGCGCCAAGCGGTTCAGCTTGCTCATGACTTCTTGGAACGTGAGCACACGCGTCGACTCATCGCAGATCCCCATGTAACGCACAAGACACTGAGCGGCAGTCTCTCGCACACTGACTTGCGCGTGCTTGAGTGCCGTGTACAGAGCTGGTTTGAGCTTGAACGCAAGGCTTCGTGGCAACTGGGACAGCCCCTGATGCTTGTAACCGAGGTTGAATGTGATACTGGCTGGTGCGACCGTCGCGCCTTTGACCATTTCGACTGCAGTAGATATTGGTAGCTTGGCAGTGGTCGTAGCTGTGGTGGCAGGCCTCGGTCTGTTGACTTTGACCCCTAATAGCAAGCCGCTCAATGTGAGCAGCGCACCTTCTTGAGCTTTCCACGAGTCGGAGGCCGCGATCTTGAGCAGCGAGTTCATGAAGGAGTCGATCAGATCGAGTGACTGGAACTGGAACACGATCTTGCTGGCAGCTCGAGCCGATTCCCTACGCACGGCCGACCAAACGTCGGTCACTCCCAGAAGAATCACAGGAGTCGCAACCTGGAGCTCGCTGGAAGCATCCTGACTCAAACGAGCGATCGTAGCGAAGGCAAATTGAAGAACTTGCTGGCGTACGCGAGGATCTTCGATTTGCTGGATAAGCTTGGCCAGCGTCCGCAGTGCTTGCGTGGACCAGACTGCTTCATTCAGCAGCGTGAGGATTGACTGAGGATTCGACAACGACGGCCGTGATAGCGTCTCGATCGATCTTGCGATCGTGGAAGCTTCAGGCTTGAGCACAGCATCCACGGAGGCTTCTGCTGACGTGAATGCTTGTAGAAACGCGTACAAGAGGAAGCACTCCAGCAGCTCTGGCGATCCTTCTTGGTCGATCCGCTGCAGCCACAGACGCCTCGACTCGGGGCTTTTCAGGACCGCTGTCTCGAGGTTTTTGAGCTCTCTGCGTTCGTCGGCTTCAGACTGAGTCGCCAGCAGAGCTTCCACGATCACTTCTACATTGGACGCCATTCTCAATGAGCTTCAGACTCTGAACAAGGCTAAGACGTGGACGATCTTCGGGCCTTTTGGCTTCGTGACCTTTCGTGTCCACTAGTGACACGTCACTCTAATGAGATGATGTGGATCTTGAAAGGGCGTGAAGCTCGTTTCCACAATTTCACGCAGAATCCCAACAAAACACCGACGACAATGGACGGCGCGATGGATATCTTGGCTCTCAACGACCTTCTCACGAAGCTAGATGACGAGCCAGACGACTACGAGTGTCAGGTACGTAGTGCGAGTGAAAACAAGCGTATTTTGCGGAGGACGGGGCTAACCACAGAACGATCTAGCGTCAGGCTCCTACGGTGACACCAGCGAGCATGGCCGGCGGCAAGACAATCGAAGGTACTGCCATCCTCTGTCTACGGTACCATCACACAGGAGCTCATGTCTCGTGTGGTAACCTGTGTAGTGGACCGGCCAATCGGACAGATCAAGCCCGTGGACCCCAAGGCCATTTGGCTACCAGAGGAAGTGCCAAGCGACGACGAAGACGACGACTCCTACGAGACGCGCTCGCGCCCTAAGTACGTTGATATGATCAGAGAAGGTAACGGTATGGAGTGTGCGAACTGACTGGGAATTGATTGGCTCGTAGCTTTGAGATTCTGTACAAGCAGTCGGTGATGACGGAGGATGTGTTCCTCGGTCTCAGCGACAAGGACCCGTCCTCTGCCCACTGCGAGGCCATGGTGGTCCGCATTGACTGCCCAAGCCACCGCCTAGACGACATCGAACTCGACGTGAAGAAGCAGAAGCTGCTTCTGCAGTCCTCCACGCTCAAGCTTTCATTGTATCTGCCGTACCCTGTGCGATACCAGGACGGCCAGGCCAAGTGGGACCAAGCCAAGCAAACGCTGACCATCTCGCTGCCGATCATCCGCGACGAATGGTAGATTCATAGACACTTCAAACCTGCCTAAGTTATCTGCACACACCAGGTCTACTGGATATCGAATGGTTCGTCAGTAGCCAATCCAAATGCCCTTTTCCGACCGCTATTCGTGTCATTGTGTGGGGCCTTCTCGAGGTATTTTTATCGCTAGATGCGACTGATGATTCGGCTCCTTCGCCCTCAACCGCTTCCATTACGGTCGTCCATTCCACTTGAACTCCTGAGTCTTCCACGATGAGCAGCGCACTCGCGGTCCTCGAAGAGCTCCACCGCTCAAACCCAAATGCCGACAGCGTGAGCCTCAAGGGCCTCGCACTCGAGCGCCTCGACGATACCACACTCACATTTCTACGAGACCACTGGCCAAGTCTCCACTCTCTCGACCTCCGAGACAACGATCTCACAAGCCTCCCGTCGGATTTTGGCTCGTTCGTACCGAGACTCGTCGCGCTGGACCTCCGTGAGAACGCGTTCAACTCTATCCCAGAACTCAGTGAGGTGCTCGCACTGTGTAGCAGCCTTCAGAGTGTGAGCGTCTCACTGCGCAACAAGACTGACGAGAAGATTCTGCTTGTGATGCTGCCCAAGATGGGACTTCTGAATGGAAATCCCATCGACACGGAGCTCGTCGGAGACGAGACTTCGGGACGGTCTCCGCTATCCCTCGACCTCGCGTTCTCTCCGACTTCATCGTCCAGTGGGTCTATTGGCTCGGATTCCCCAACGCTTCGATGGCTCGACACGCCGCCAAGTTCCATGAGTAGCGCCATTCGCCCAGTGTGGTCTCCTCAAGAAAAGCGAGAGCTTTGTCTACAGTTTGCCGCGTCTCAAGAGACGCAGAAACCCCCTGACCGGAAGGCCATCTCGCCGAAACGAGGTCTCAGCGTACGACCCACAGAGCTTCCAGCGACGATTTCAGACGAAAAGACGGACTGGCGCAAACTGCTTAAGAACACCAAGCCACCAATCAGTAGTGATCCAGCAGAGACCAAAGCCAAGCTCAAAGACAAATCGACGGTCTCACGCCAGGCTGAGGAGCAGAGCAAAGCATTGGCGAACACCGCGGGAACACGAGATTTCATCGCCGAGCTCAAGGCGATCGTGAAGAGCTTCCACAAGCGACCTGCGGGAAAGGCGACCACTGACGAGCAGCTCTTACTGGACCAACTGGATCGCAAGATCGATACGTTGGCGTTGCAGCTCAATGATTTGGAGAAGGCACCACATAATGGCGACTCGCCAACGGACGGTCACGTCGTCACAGCATCACTAGCGGCGCGGTGGCGGCTACTGGAGGCAGGGACAACGTACGCAGCGCAAAAGACCCACAGTATCGACAAGTCTCTTGGCACAGGGCTCCTTCGCTTGACACAAACGCAGACGCAGGTCGTCGAGGCGTTGCTACGGCATGTGAACGACGCGATCTACGCTCAGCAAAAGTGGCAGGCGGCCAGTGCGAGCCAAGAACAAGTCGCAGAGCAGCAGAAACAGCAAATGAAGCTGCTGCTGGACGTCGCGGAGACGCTGGAGAAGGACCTCGAGGCGCTGCAGATAAAATTCCAACAGGAAAAGACCCAGCGAGAGCTAGCCCAAGCGACAACGCAGACGCTGCAAAGCGAATGTGAAGAGCTGAGAAAGAAACTGAGTGAAAAACACGAAGAGACGGCGGCTCCAGCTCCACCAGTAGCAGCAGCCACGACAAACTCACAAGGAAGGATACGCAAGCGAACGCAGACAGCGTCTCCACCACGACCAGCATCACCGACTCAAACTAAGGTACCCTCAAAAACGATGGCAGTCTCATCTTCATCACCCCCGCAAACCCAGCCAGCAGTAGCTGTAGCTCCTCGATCGCAGTCCCCGCCAAAGGCTATGGCGCCGATGCGTTGCCTGACGCTCAAGCAGCTCGTGGACTTGATCCACTGCATCCTGACGTCCAAATCCAAGTACGACGCTCGAATCCAAGCCATCGGCGCACCTCCGGAGACCGTGGAGCAGCATATGTACACGTACTTGAACCAGCGCTTTGGACTGCAGCCGCTGATCGTCGAGTACGCCTCGGCGATCTGGAAAGGCTGCCAAATGTACACGCGTCACGACAACGACGTTGCGATGTTCCACGCGATGGTGCGGAATCAAGTGGACGAAGACTTTGTGGGGATCAAGAAGAAGCTCCAGCAGGCCATTCGTGAGCTTCTCCGCGCGTATTTCGTGGCCAAACACCCGATGAAACAGGAAACGGGAATCCAGAAGATGGTGGAAGCACGGCTCAACGGTGGATTGATCCAGGAAGAAGAGTGGACCGAGCTGCTGCTGTATCTGTACGACCCCAGTGACGTACGTATTCCCCAGTTGTGTGATATCTGAGACAGTGGAACTCACTTAATGGTGGATTTTGTAGAGCTCTATATTGATGCGGCTCGTCAAGCGAAAGGCTGAGAGTTTTCTCAGCCAGCAGCGCGAACAGCAATCGAAAACGAATGCCATCAAGCCCACAGAAGAAAAGCAATCGACCGCATCCGCTCTGCCGTTTGCCATTTTTGAAAAACTGCTGTGCGACTACCAACTTCAAGGTCGATTGAAGCTGCTCGAAGGCTTCCGACAGCTCTTTGGCACCTTCGATTCCGAGCGTGTGGGCGTGGTTTCTCGCGACCATTTCCGAGAGATCGTTGCCCAAGCCGCACCACGCAAAGGCGACGGCGAAGTCGACAGGATGATGCAGCGCGTGGACCCGTTTGAGCATGACACGATCACATTTTCACACGTACGTGTCCCCTGTGGATGGGTGGATACTTTCACCATTACTCAGGTGTCTGCCATGTTCTCTAGGCTGTGAGGTGTCTGCTTCAGGATATTCGCCAGCACAGTATCAACCGTCGCACAGCGACTTCAAGGGCAGCAACAGTATCCAAGGAAGTTCGAACTCGATGAAATTGAGGCGTTAAAGCTGCTAATAGAGGCTTTCAGAAGCACGGGTTTTTGCAAAGTGTTTTTCACTCCCGAAAAACGGTATCAAACGGTCATGCTACGTACAAACCAAAACCCAAAAAGCGGTAAATTTTGACATTCGTTCTTCAAGGACATCCTGAGATACCGATGCTTCCCACGTGAATTTGGCGTCTGAACCGTCGTTTTCGACGAAAAACCCGTAACCAAAAGTTGGTTTTGACGCCACGTAGTTTCTGTCACGTAGTTTTGATTTACGGTCCTCCTGAAAGCCTCTAATATCCATCTTCAAACGCCTCCCAAAACGCCTCGCTCTCTTTTTCTTGGTGTTCGATGAGTAAACTCGTGGAACCCGTGTGGCTGAAGCTCTTCTGGGTGGCGAGACTCGTGAGCTCGTCGATGGCCTTTGATTGGGCCCGGCTTCCAATCCAGAGAAACGACTCGGATGGTGTGATTAGTAGTAGAACTGAGTCGGCGAGGAGATCATCGGACGAATAGTCGGATATCAACTCCCACGCGTGCTCGGCTTCACCTTCTAACACGAATAGCATCGGCTTGGATGTGTTGACCTGCTCAGTCTGTAGAGCTTCTTCTACATTGCCGGATGCTGTGGCTGTGGCTGAATCAGTGGCTGCCTCAAGCCAAGCCAGTTCATCAGCATACCCAAACGTGTCTGTTTCAGCCGTCACGTCTTCAAGTTGCTGCTCAACAACGACGATCGGCATCTCAGCAGTCGCTACGTCACCTGCGTACACTTGGAGCATCGTCTCAACCTGAAGTTTCGCCTGGGCGACGCCGTCGTGGATCCCACTGTGTGCTCCCTTCCAGATCACAACCTGCCCAAGGTGGTCGATGTACACGAAAAGACCTCGAGACCAGAGCCATTCAGATGGTGGTTTGTGGCTGCTGCCGTCGCTGGGATTAATGGATACCTTGCGTCGTGAATCCTTGTGGTAGCACGGCTTCAGCAGCAGTGTCGACGGATCGTACGCGGCGTGAGGAGCGAGTCGATAGAGTCCATACGATGCCATGTTTGGAGCAGATGCCGCTACGAGTTCACGCTCCCACTCGATGAGCTGGCAGATGAACGCAGTGTTGGGGCTGCAGATCGACCGGTTGGCCTTGACGAGAGCGTTCGCTTCCTGGAAGCTGCAGCGCGTGCTGTACATGACGTAAGCGATGGCAAACGCACACGAGCGAGACACACCCTGGTGACAGTGGATCAACACCTTACTGGTTACGCTACCGGCGATGTTTCGCTGGCGGTCTTTCTCAATGAACTGGATCACTTGCGGGAAGAAAGGCAAGAGATCTTCCTGGACGCCGTCTCGCAGTGCGAGCTGCAGGTACGTGATCGAATCGTCCATAACTGGCTGGAAACAAACGACTTCCTTGCAGCAGTTGATAACATGAGTGATCCCCAACGCCTTCAACTTGCTGTGGTCTTGGGCCACGTGTAGATTGCTCACATACAGCAAACCTGGAAGGATCTCCGAGCACGTCTGCTCGAATTGCTGGAGCGTGTGGGACTTGCGGACACTCTCAGGCACGGCAAACGCTGGCTGTGGATCGTCACCACCACGGCGTGGAGTCTCCGGACGACTAGATCCAGAGGAAGGAGAACGCCTAGTCGTTGGTTTGGCATCATTCTTGTCACGAACGAGCGCGTGGGGCGGTGGCTGGATCACTGGGATCGCGGTTTCTACTGGACGAGCGACCGCTGAGGCATGCGACTGCGACTCTGGACTTGTCGGAACTCGCTTGGTCTGCTTGCCACCTGGTAGAACGCCCGTAAAGCCTCCACGCTTGGCGGCGGACTGCGTGTGGCCCATTGTCCGTTAGGTGATCCACAACTACAATGCGATCTTGAAGAGACACACATGCTCACCACTCCACCCAAAAACCCAAAGTGTCACTTACGGACTCTTAGTGCCATATGTAGCTATGTCACTATTCAGAGGAACCGAATGGATCAGGTGTGTCCCAACCGCATGTGATCAGCCTGGTTGCCGGCAACGTGACGTGCCCCGTGCGACACTCACCATCAAGGATCCAAGGGACTGCGCCAGTGATCACATGGCTCCATCTTCATACAATTCCTATTGTTCTGACTGCTTTGCAGGCTTACATAGTCACACCTTCTGGTCACATGGTGGCGCACGCCAGCTCCCTCGACGGTCTCCGATGTACTTGCACAGCGTATTGCTGTGTGTGAACGGCGGACACGATCACTGGCAAACAGCAAGCACTGTAATGCATCGTGGCTTGTTTGTGCCCGCGGAATACAGAAGCCTTCGGTCCATCCACAACCCAATACATGAACCAAGTCTTCTGTGTCACTTGAATCGACGTCACGACTGACTCGCCTGGCGTGGTGGCCACGAGAGTCTCCAGACCCCCCGTATCAAGTCAGAACGACCCATGGGCACCATACATACACAGTAGCCGCCATTTGAACAAGAGCAGCCTGTGAGTCGGACGAATATGCACGCCTCCCTCGCTTCCGCGCTTGTATTGCTCGGGCTTCTGAGCCACGGCGCCGTCACCTCGGTGGACGCCACGGCCGTGACTATCAACAACCTGTGCACCTACACGATCCAGTTGTACGACAACAGCGCTACGACGGCGCTTGACCCGGGCGCCTCGACGTCGCGCTCGCTTCCGAATGGATACATCGGCATGTTCCGCCACGGCACCAGCGACCAGGCCACTCGTACGTACTGTATCCTTTGTCAATCACCATGGGAATCACTCGTCCTAACTCCAGCGCTCTAATCTTGATATGTAGTGGCTGAGATCTCGGTTGACGCCGGCACTGGCCGTCCGTGGTACGACATCAGCATCATCCCGCCAAGCCCAGGAAACTGCGGAAGCCTCGCTGCCTGTAAGGCCGCGACGGGCAAGGTCGGCTTCAACGTGGCCGTGCAGATCACACCAAAGACCAACATCGGCAGCGGCACGTGTTCGACTCTGACCTGTATGGAGGACGGCTGCTCCGACGCGTACCTGTACCCTGCTGACGATACCAAGACCCACAACTGCCCATCGGGTACAGACTTCACTGTGACGTTCTGTCCAGGCGGCACTGGTGGCGCGACGCCGGCGCCGACCCCAGCGCCAACCCCAGCTCCTACGCCAGCTCCTACTCCTGCTCCTACGCCAGCCCCTACGCCAGCTCCGACCCAAGCACCGACGCCGACGCCGACGCCAACTGAGACCGTGGCGCCGACTGTCGTGTCCACCTCGGGAAGCAATGCTGGCGGCAGCTCCAACAGTACGAGCACAGGCAGCCGCAAGGCTGAGAACGAGGACGCCGTCGCTGGCTTTGATGCCATCGCCGAGGACCGCTCGGCCCCAGAGAGCTCCGGCTCGTCATCGTCTGCGTCTTCGGGGATCGCGAGTGCTCCAGCACCGACTTCCGACCAGAGAACTGTCGAGGCCAACACGCAGTCGTCCTCGGAAGGATCGTCGAGCGTCGGTATCGTGCTCGTGGCTGTGCTTATGGGCGTCGCGATGATCGCCGTGGCGGCGATCGTGGTGATCCGCAAGAAGAAGAAGCTGCTCGAGTCGCTGGACCAGAAGAGCCCGATGATGATGACCCCCGCGGGAGACAACGGTCTCGCGGTCTACCAGAAGGACGACCTCAGCCAGCTCTAAGTATAGCAGTCGGTTCAATGGTAAACCGAGTACTAGTATTGCTAGTGCGCGGGTGGCTGGATGTGTGTGGATCTGTTTAGTTGCATGAAGATATGGTAGAAAGAATAAAAACACAAAATTCGTGGTGTTTTTTGACTTTTTCTATTGCCAAAAAACTGATTAGAGCTTCACAATGCCCTTAACTGAATGCTGCAAAGACAGCTCGACAGTCTTCGTATAGCTGAGCCTTTGCAGGATCCGCCTGCGCTAAGTCACGAGCCAGTAGCTCTTGCTCTGGGGTGATACCTCCTGTGTTCGTGCTCACGAGCGGCACACCGTTCGCCAACGCAAACTGCAGCATGGTCACACTTGGGCGGCCAGTCCAAAGACCCAGCGCATCTGTCATCACTTGTGATGTTTGGTTGTTTCGATCACCGGCTTCGTGCGTGATGTCGAATCCGTGGGCGATGAACACCGACACGAAGTCCGGATTTCCACTGCTTCGGTAGTGATAGCGGAGTACGTGACTCAACGAAGGAGCCGATGAGTCATTTTCGCTGCGCCGCGACAGCAGAAGATCGAGCATCACGGGCGAGTCTACTGACCAGATGCACGACCACAGATCCTGCTCACTGATCGGCCTCACAGCGTCGAGTAGAAGTGCAGCAATCTCGAAGTTTTCTCGTCTGAGCGCCCATTGCAACGCTTGAAGTCGGTAGTATGGGTGCGTCTCTAGCGGGAGTAGCAGCGTGACGCAGTCCCTCGCGTCCAGATACGCAGCCAGAGACAACACGCAGTTGTATGATCTACTCCCCTCGATAACGCTGACGGAGGTCGCACTTACATTGCTGCTGTGCTGCAGCAAGAGCGCAAGCATCCTTGCTGACTTGTTCATCACAGCAGCAAACATCGCACTGTGACTGCTATCAGCAGCGATTGATGCTCCTCGCTCGAGAAGCTCACTCACCATCGCCTCGTTCTGTCGGAACACCGCGTAGACCAGTACAACCGCAGAGTTTTGTGGGTTTTCTCGCTGGTCTTGAAGCTGAGGATACTTCTGGATGAGGTACTGGAATAGTTGTTGGTCCTTGAACCAGCACGCTGCACCCAAGAGCAGCCACGGCTCTGCGTTTGTAGTAGTCGATCTTGATGGCTGAATGCGGTCAAACAGATTTCCGTAGGGCTTCGGCAACTTGAGGTCTTCTTGCGAGCAGTCGAAGCCCACTCCCAACGTCAGAAGCGTCTCGATCATCTCGATCGACCCCAACCTTACAGCTTCCACCAGCGCACAGCAGGTGGCAGCAGCATGAGCCACGGACACTGCACAAGCAACGACTCGTCGCACAAAGCCCACATCACCAGTTGTCACAACAGCCGCCAACACCGAGTAGCGCTTGCCATCGATACGACACACGCCGTGCATCTTCGTGTTACTCTCCATCAGATACACCAGCACCGCTCGATGATCTTGTGCAAGAGCCGCAGAAAACGCCGACTCGCCCGTCTCCTGGTCGATCACGTTGACACCAATCTCGCCACTCTCCAGCAGTGTTTTCACCGTCACGAGATCACCATCACGAGCCGCGTTCATGAGGCTTCGATCCACGCGATTCGTATGGTCACGCACTCGCTGACGAAATGCGCGCATCTTGTCGAGCGTCGCGACGCCGTAGATCTCCATCTGCGTCGGCGTTCGTCCCAGGCATTTGCCCAGCACGCGCACGAGCTCGTCGTGTTCTGAGGTGAGATAGTAGACCATTTCAGTCTTCCCCCACAGTCGCGCACGCTCTAGCGGCGTCTTCCCATCGCTGTCAATCTGCGTTGTGTCCGCGCCTGCACCCAGCAAGCCACGCACGTCGCTGATTTTGTGGCTGATTACGGCACTGTGGAGACTCGCAGTGCCATCGGGAAAGGCCGGAGCCCATCGATGCTGTGGCTGAACGGTCGGGTTGCGGACGAAGCGTGCGAGGCGGGCTTGGTCGAGACTCTTCGACAGATCTTCCATGGCTGGGTTGACTGTGAATTGGATACTGATGTGACTGATGCAGATGGATCGATGAGCTTGCGAAGTGAGCCCTTGGACCCGGAGTCCTGATTTATGATATATTTGACCATCACTCACAAAAACTGTAAGAATGGCAAAAGTCCCAAAACTGAACATGTTGTGAGCGTAAAAGTGAAATCAGACCTGCTAAATCCACTCTCACACGGCTCGGGAGCTGAATGCTGCAAAGACTGCTCGGCAGTCATCGTACAGCTCAGCCAGCTCGGGATTCGCCTGGTGTATCTCCTGAGCCAGTAGCTCTTGCTCTGGGGTGATACCTGCATTGTTCGTGCTCACGAGTGGCACACCGTTCGCCAATACAAACTGCAGTTTCGCCGGATTGGCGTGACACATCCGACCATATAGGGCCTCTGCCATTGCTCGTGATGTTGCGTGTTGGCCAGAGGCTTCGTGTGTGATGTCGAATCCGTGAGCAACGAACACGGACACGAGATCCGGACACGGTTGTGCCAGTCGAACTCGTCGTTCAACGCAGAGACCGACAAGCCATTTTCGCAGCACCGAGACAGCAGCAGTTCCAACATCTCGGGCGACTCTGGTGCGCGGAAGCTCACTCGCAGATCGCGCTCTCTGATAGGCTCCAAGGCGTCGAGGATTTGCGTCGCAATCTCGAAGTTTTCTCGATTGATCGCCCAATACAACGCTTGCCGTCGGTATTCAGGTCGTGTCTCGAGCGGAAGAAGTAGTGTGACACAGTCGCTCGCGTCTACGTTCACAGCCACAGATAGGACGCAGTCTTCTGCACCACGTATTCTGCTAGCGAAAACCGTGACCGCGCTCACGTCGCTGCTGTACTGCAGCAAGAGCTCGAGCATCGGAGCTGACTACATCGCACTGTGGCTGCTCTCCGCAGCGATTGATGCTCCTCGCTGGAGTAACTCACTCACCATTGATTCGTTCTGTCGGACCACCGCGAAGACCAAGACAACAGCCGAGTATTGTGGGTTTTCTCGCTGGTCTTGAAGCTGAGGATACTTCTGGATAAGGTACTGGAAAAGCCGTTGGTCTTCGAACCAACACGCTGCACCCAAGAGCAGCCACGGCGCTGCGTCTGTAATAGTTGAGCGCGAACGCTGGATCTGATCGAATAGATATACGTAGGGCTTCGGTAGCTGGAGATACCGCTGTGTAAAGTCGAAGCGAACACCCAAGTCCAAAAGCGTCTCGACCATTTCAATCGACCTCGATCTCGCGGCTTCCACAAGCTCACACGTATCAGTGGTGCCATCGCCCGCCGGAACTATAGCAGCTCCACACGCAACCACCTGACGCACAAGGCTCACGTCGCCAGTGGTCACAGCCACTGACAACACTGAGTAGCGTCTGCCATATGACACACGCCGTGCATCTTCGCGCCTCTCTGCATGAGATACGAGTACACCGCTCGCTGGTTTTGAGCAAAAGCAGCTGAAAATGCCGTTTCACAAGCATATTCGTCGCTCGCGTTGACTCCGATCTCGCCACTCCCCAGCAGTCTCTTCACCGTCGCAAAATCCCCAGCGCAAGCTGCGTAGATGAGCTCTGCACTCACGCTTTCGATATGGTCGCGCACTCGCGCACAGAACACACGCATCTAAAAGAGCGTCACGCCGCCGTTGATCTCCATCTGCGTCGGCGTTCGTCCGAGACACTTTCCGAGCACACGCACGAGCTCGTCGTGTTCCGATTCCATGTAGTGAGCGACTTCCGACTCGCCCTCGAGACGTGCAAGGGTGACTAGCAGCTCCCCGTCAGTGTTGGTCTGCGTCACGTCCGCGCCTGCAGCCAGCAAACCGCTTACATCGTTGATGTTGCCGCTGAGTTCCGCAGTGTGGAGACTCGCAGTGCCATCGGGAAAGGCGGGAGCCCATCGGTGCTGTGGCAGGACTGTCGGGTTGAGGACGAAGCGAGCGAGGGCTGCACGGTCGAGGCTCTCCGATAGTTCCTCCATGGCTGGCGAATGGAATTCTGTTGTGGTTGAGCCGAGGCCGGCGACGAAAGCACTCGGCCACCCAGCACAGTCTCTCTCTCAACGATTGATGGATGCGCCAGATTCTTTTTGATTTCGTGTGCTCTGATCCTTTCAAATTCTCTCCACTCAATAGACATCTATCATTGATTGATGGAGGGCATCTTTATAATCAAATAGGGTCCTCTTGGAGCCCAGGGACTCGCGACTCCGACGTACTAATTCCACTCTACAAACAATCCACGGCTAACGAGCTGAATGCTGCGAAGATAGCTTGGCAGTTGCCATATCGCTGATCCTGCGCACGATCCTTTTGCTGTTTTCCCCCATGCCAATAGGTATTTTTCTCGTGTGATACCCGCATCAGTCATGCTGACGAGTGGCACACCGTTGGCAAATACAAACTGCAGCATCGCGGGACTTGGATGACCAGCTCGATCTCGAAGCGCCTCGGCCACTACTTGCGTCGTTCCGTCTTGATAGTTGACGTCGCGTGCGATTTCGAATCCGTGGGCGGTGTACACTGACGCGAGGTCCATGCGTCGAACAAAACGGTAGTGTCCGTCGAACTGGTAGCACATCGCAGAGACCGACAAGCCATTGACAGAGCACCGCGTCAGTAGCAGATCGAGCATCACGGGCGAGCGAGCTGAGCGGATACACTCGCGCAGATCCCAAAGGTCGATTGAACCAATGGGGTCGACGAGAAGAGACAACCTCGAAGTTCTCTTGCTTGATCGCCCATTGCAACGCTTGAGATCGGTAAAATAGCCGCGCCTCGAGCGGCAGTAGCAGTTGGACGCAGTCTCTCGCTTCCAGATGAGCAGCCACGGACAGGATGCAGTCTTCGTACGAACTGCCTTCGACAACAGAGAAGGCAACTGCACTCACGTCACTGGTGTACTGGAGCAAGAACTTTAGGATGCGTGCTGACATGGCCATCACGGCAGCGAACAGCGCATTGCAGCTACGTTCAACTACGAGTGAGGCTCCTCGCTGAAGAAGCTCACTCGCCATCGCCTCGTTCTGTCGGAACACCGCGTAGATCAGCACGACAGCGGAGTACCGCGGGTATTCTCGTTGATCTTGGAGCTGCGGGTACTTCTGGACGAGGTATCGGAACAGCTTCTTGTCCTCAAACCAGCACGCGAGACAGTCCTCAAACCAGCACGCGAGACGCTGTAGATCTCCATCTGCGCGGGCGTTCTTCCAAGGCACTTGCCCAGCGCACGCACCAGCTCGTCGTGCCCCGATGCGATGTACTCGGCCATTTCTGTCTGCAGCCTCAGTCGCGCACTAGTGAGCGGCGTCTGGCCCTGTGTATCAGTCTGCGTTGTATCCAAGCCTGTAGCCAGCAAGCCGCGCACGTCGTCGAGTTTATTGGGGCGTATTGCCCGATGGAGATCCGCAGAGCCACCGAAAAAGGCGGGGGCCCATTGATGCTCTGGCTGGACAACGGGGAGCGTGCGAGGCGCTAGCGGTCGAGCATATTCGATAGCTCTTCCATCATGGGCTGGCGAATTGGATGGTGACTGGTCTATCAAGTGAGCTCCTCACGAAGAAGATCCGCGACCATCACTCATAAGTTGAAGCTTGGAAAACTGGACGTATTTTGGATAGAAAAATGCGATTTTGAGTATAAACACGAGTTTTGGCCAGAAAAACGAGTCAAGTTACACAGGATATGGCCTGGCTTTCTCACTGTGAGATCCACCGTTTGCCCTGTGATTCTGCCTTTTGCTCGTGAGTGTTGTCGACTCTCGACGCGAGATACAGTACAGTTCAGTGCACGCCGCCTGGTCTCTACACTGAACGAGCTCGAACTGGCGCTGATATTGTCCTGCTCAGTCTGTCCGTGTTGAACGCTGAAGCTCTGGGTGAAAGCTATCTGTGAAGGTAACACCGACTGATACCGGTATCAATAGGTCCCATGTGAGCTGTAAGATTGAGGAAAGCGGTGTCGGAGTTGGAAGTTGGATAAACCGGAAATGAACAACGGGAAAAATACGACGACGGATTGGAGACAGAAGCGCTGCCACGCTGGATCACTGGATGCTGCTGCAAGAGGCCAAATCTCCTCGAGTGTCAGCCATCAATCATGCGATATTTGACGTGCGATTTTCGTCTCTCCCGGTCGGTTGGGGGTGATAGCGAAGGTCATTAGCGTGCCGCCGTAGTTGTGTGAAGTGCCAACGTGGCAGTTAGGACGCTACTGTTGGGTCGTTCCAATTACCTCAGCTGAGCACCACGTAGCCATCCAAAATGAACCCGCACGTTGGGGTGTACTTCTTTTCGGTCTTGGGACAATGTCGACGACACGACTGTTGATACCGTCCAAGTGAATATCGACTGGTATTTCTCGTTTAGCTGCTGAAGACGAGACTCTCTTGTAACGAATGGTCACCATGAGTCAGACTAGCCGACTGGGGAAGATGAGGCGCACATCTCGTTTCGGATGAGCTTGCATTGAAGTCATGGTGCCAAGTTGGCACCGTGACTTCAATGCACGGTGTCACTCGAAATGTCTCGGGTGTCCGTGTCCAGATCTAGGCTGCCACGGTGGAGGAAAGCGGCGGAGTCAAACATTGATTGCGATAGAGATAAGCTTGGCCTTTCGAAATCGTTTGCACGAGACAGGTCCCCGATTCCACGCACAGCCTCAGGCAAATCCAATCAGAAAAAAAAGTAGTCGCCAAAGTAAACCCAGCCTAACTGTTAATTTACGAACCGATGACTTGGACACAAAACGAACAACTTGTTCGATTCTCACCCTCAAGCACTATTTCTGCTAGTGACGTCGACTGAACACTGTCACATCGGCTTTGCCTTGCACGAGAACCCTGTTGAGATCCACGACACAGGAACTGAAGTTGAATGAATCAGCTCGACATCGAACCAAGGATCGGGTGCAAGTTTTGCTCGTACACAGGTTTGAACTTGCATTCCTCCGTCGTGAACACGCGCGTGTCATCCTGGAGCCAGCATCCATGGCTCACGCCCTCGACTGTGTGGAGAAAGACGCCGCCGCTCCTGTCCAGCGTACGGAGACCGTACGTGTCCTTTGTGTACACGTGCGTCTTGGTCATATCCAGCATCGAGAGGCTCGAGAACTGTGTCTCAAGTGCGTTGATACTCTCAACATCGTTGTAGTGGCCAAGGATACCAGTCTCCCATGGAGTCAGCACACCGTCACTTGGCGAAGAAAACGCGTGGAAAGCGTGAAGCTTGAGGAAGTTCTTCTTGCGTCGTGCTTGCTCGGCGGCAATCGTCGCGTTCGTTGATGCGGACTGGATGTTGTCGATGACAGGGAAGAAAGTGCCGTACGTTGCCCAGAGTGAGCGCACGGGGTTCCGAAAGAGCTGGAAGCTGGAGCGTGAGTCCTGCAGATCCGATCGCGAGACCTGGAGCTTAGTCCAGTCCATCGTGAGCTCGCCACTGCGGATCTCAGCGTCGCTGTAGTCGGAGAAGTTGCCGACCGCTGGACCCACCATCACAGGAGACAAAATCTCACGGAAGGCGCGTGCACCGCTGAAGTCGACGTCTCTTGGACCGTAGAAGAGACCGTTCAGATTCCCCGCGAGACTCACGACAGTGTGCACCATGTGGTCATCCATCTCTTCCACAATCGCACGCACGAGAGCACCGCCTTGCGAGTGGCCAACGAGGACGTAGCCCTGGTCGAAGCGCGAGTCGTTGGCTGTCGTAGCGCGGATCTTGGCGATGGCCAACGACGTTTGGTGACGAAGATCCGTCTGCGAGCACTCATTCTCACACTCGGGGAATGAGACAAATGGACGCGAGCTGGTTGACAGATTGGCGGCGAGGTTGGCACCGGCGGATGCAGGAGAGCCGTAGCCGTGGAAGAAGAAGATCGGCAGCGTGCTGGCGTTCGGCGCGGGCTGGTCCTTTCCACTGCCGCATGCGGTTTGGTCGCTTCGAACAGCGAAGACCGAGCCAACAAGCAGTAGCGCCGTTGTCAGGAAGAGCTTCATCGAGGATTCCATGCAGGAGGTAGGGAACTAGTAGTTGGGATGCGTGGTTGATGGCTCGATGGGAAGTGAATGAAGAAGCTTCGGACGCTTCCATGAGAGCTAGAGAAACGATTCGCGTGAATCTACGAGGATTGTCTGCAATTGCTGCCACGGTGGCACTCTCATGGTCCAGTCGATTTCGGGAATGATGAAAACGTCGCCTCGATGCCAGTTCTCACGAAGAATCCACACCGCCTCTACGAGCAACACAAGAGCTCACTATTCACACTGCAATCCCTAGCTATTCACACAGGTAGACTTCAGTGTCCTGAAGCTCCGGCTTGAGCATTTCTTGCCACGTTGGCAGTGTCGTTCGTCGTACGATGGAAGCCAGCGAGCAATTGTTGACAGATTGATGAAGTATGACACGACACGACACGATAGCTTGACCAGAGTATAGGTGGGACGCGCATTGCTCGGTCCGAGGAGAATAGTATCATTGGAGAGTGTGTGAACGCTTCTCGTGTGGTCTTCCGTGAGAAGGAAAGCCACAGAATGATCTACGACTTCATAATCTATTAATATTCCTCTAGACCGGATGGGCGGTAAAGTACGTCGACTTCTTCTGCATCCACATCTGTGAGCTCAGGAGGAGGCTGTCCAACAAGAATACAAGAAGGCATTGTATTATTTCCCGAGCACTACAATCTCAGAGCTCAAACGAGTCTCGCGAACGTCTTGTGTGGTCTTCAGCAATCCAACACATCATGCTGACTTCGATGGAAGAAAAACTGCAGTATTCTTTGGAGGGGACTAGAGTATTGACTGAGTGCTGCTCGTAGTGATGTCGAGGGGGTTGGTGATATGATAGCCTCTTGAGCTCAACCAAGTCCGGAAACGAGAGAAGAAGGCTCAACCAGCCAAGTCCGAATCCGATCTTAACTGAATGACCTGATTAGCACGGAGCGAGTCTAGGACGGCAACCAAGACTTCCGGATCGATGACCGCTACGTCGACCGCGCAGCCTTGGGTCTCCTACGCAAGCTGTCAACGTTGCAGTGAGCATAACGCCAGACGTTTCCACTTAAACGACCCAACTCGAGCAAGGGAGCCATTTGCCATGTGGCTCGGAAGCACCAATCTCAGAGTAAAACATCATCACTGTACTGTATCTACGCCCTTGCACTGGCCAGTAATACTACGACAAAGCCTGCCAGTACATGTAGTTCTCGCTTGAGCGTCTACTACGTCCACTACTGGAGGCTCCGTTCTGATATTTTGCAGGTGCCATGGTCATCGCAGCCTTTGACGTCTTCTAACAAGCTCATTCACCAATCTTTCTCCTATTCCCCACTCACTCACCTCACTACGTTCCACCTTCCAGAAACCAAGATGATGACCAAGCTTCTGACCATTGTCGCTGCCCTCACGACGCCTTTGGTCGCCGGTCACGGCTACTTGGCCACGCCGAAGGTTACCTTTTCTCCGACTACAGGTGATGCGACGGCGTTCGTCGCGACCATAGAGAGCTCGCAGTTCACGGCACCGTCCGGAATGTCATTTACGACCGACCCGAACTCCAACACCAAGGCGTTCACGGCGTGGTACAAGTCCCAGAGCTATACGTCGCTCAAGGACTTCATCATCAAGAAGTCGACTGCCAGTGTGTGCGGTAACACGGTTCTCTCGGACCCGCAGCCTTTGCCAGAGGTGGTCGAGTGGACCCACGGAGCCTCCGAGGGATTCACGCCGTCCCACGAAGGACCGTGTGAGGTCTGGTGTGACGACAAGATGTCTTTCCAAGACGACAACTGCGCCAAAAACTTCCCAACGGCGCCGGCGAAGCTGGCTTACGACAAGTCCAAGTGCACGGGTGCCAAGAAGCTGACGATCTACTGGCTGGCGTTGCACTCGCCCCAGTGGCAGGTATACATTAACTGTGCGGCTCTCTCAGGAGCTGCGTCGGGCGGTAGCAGCAGCGATACTTCGACGCCCACCAGCACTACGACGACTCCTGCTTCGACGAGCTCCACGCCTACTCTGACGAAAGCGGCTACGAAAACGCCTACGCCCGTGTCGACCCCAGCGCCAACGAAGAAGAAGTCGTGCACGAAGAAGCGATTCCGTCGTCGTGGCTGAGAGGGCGCCGATGTTTGGTCTTGTACCAGAGTTACGTGTGCATCCATGATGCGTTTGAAAACAACAGACTAGCTGTGAGCTTCCAAGCTGGCGGATTAGAAGTCGTATTTTTCCATGATACCACCTTGAAATCATCGTTTATCTGATCCTGTCGAGGACCTGAACTCAATTTCCTCAACATTGCCGTTCAGATCCAACCAATTGCTTTCCCTTCTAGTACGCCTTTAGTTCCAAGCTGGTGAAAGCAGCGGATACAAGGTCTTCTCGTATACGGGGCGGAACTTGCATCCCTCTGTCGCACCAAAGGGAATCGAGTCCACGACCCAGCAAACGTGGCCCACGTTCTCCACGACGTGCAGGAAGAGCCCTCCGCACTGGTTCAACGTACGCAATCCGTAGGTGTCCTTCTTGTACTCGTCCGTCTTAACCATCGGGATGACCTTCAGCTGGCTGTAGCTCTTCTCCAGCTCGTCCATGCTGCTCAAGTCGTTGTACTGACCGAGGATCGACGACTGCCACGGCGAGATCACCTCATCACGTGGCGAGGCAAAGAAGTGGGCGGCCTTGAGCTTCAGGAAGTTGCGCTTGCGACGCAGTTGGTCCCAGAACACTTTCGCATCGATAGGCGTCTGCAGGTTGTTGATCACTGCGAAGAACGTGTTGTACGTGATCCACAGACTCTTGGCTGGCGAGCGGTTGAGTTGGTATCCTGAGCCCTCTGCCTGGAGTTCTGGATGCGCAGCGTGGAGCCTGATCAGGTCGATCTGCATCTTTCCGTTGCGGATCTCATCGTCAGTGTAGTTGGAGAAGTCGAGAAGCTTCGGATCGACCATGATAGGCGAGAATGCGTCTCGGAAGACTTTGCCTGGGATGAAATCCGACTCCTGAGGACCGTAAAAGATACCGTTGACGGCACCGGCAAGGCTGATGAACGTGTGGACCTTGTGGTCGTCCATGTTCTCGATCACTGACCGAGCAAGCGCTCCGCCTTGCGAGTGGCCAATAAAGACGTAGCCTTGATCAAAGTGCGAGTCGTTGGCAGTGATCGAACGGATCTGGTCGATTGCGAGGTTGGTTTGCACGCGCAAGTCACGCAGCGAGCACGAGTCTTGACAGAACGTGAGCGCGACGAAGGGCCGAGCGTCGGTGGACAGATTCTGCTGAAGATTGAACGCGATCTGCGCATTGGCTGTCACGCCGTGGAAGAAGAAAATCGGCAGCGTGTGAGTCGAGACGGGTTTCTTGACGGTGACTGGAGAGGCAAACACGATTGCCAAGGAAGCCAGCAAGACCAGCGCTTGGGTCAGCACGCGAGGCATCGTCTTGCGGTTGTTGAGTTACTCTGGTGCTGCGATGAATGCGATGCAAACCCGAGAATGGCGTTTGGGACTCACTACGGTCTCCGATACCAGTGCTGAGCTTCAAGATGAGTGGGCAGATTACGAGGTTCGATGTGCATACTCAGCATTTTCACTGCAAAGGCTCAGCTTTCAGTGTGTGTGGTGTGATGGAGTCTGTGGGAAAGACTGGAGTCGGTGCCGTTGTTCTCAGTTTCTGTAGTGGACAAGCGTTCAATTTCCCGTCACTTCAAGTAGGATGCGCACTCTTGAACGTGAAAGATAAACCATGCGGCTCCACGTCCAAGTTTACGCACCCAGATCATATTACTGGTCTTGGCGTTTACAACTACAAAGCCAACTCGGTGTATATACCAGAAGCACTCGCCCGGTAGCCGAGCTCCGTGAGTTTCAGTTTCTCTTTTGTTTGATACGCCATTGTTACTTTACATGGTCTACTCGATCCACTTGAGTAGATCTACAACGTGTTCTTGTCTGTGGCTTCGATAAACACCATGGCCTCGGAGCTGTAGCGACGTTCGTTCATGCGCTCAAGTCGGTAGTATCGGAACCGCCGCACGAGAACCACGGCAACAAACACTGTGACTAATCCGCCGACAACCGCTGCGATGATCACAGCGACGGACGTGCCGCCGCCACTGTCGTTCCCCGTAAAAGTCGATGCAGCCTGAGGTGACGGCGTTGGAGCTGAGGACGACACGGTGTTCTTCAGCTCGGAGTTGTCGATCTCCGCGGACTCCAGTGAGGCCCAGCCCAGTGATCCATCACTAGAGCCTATTCAACGGAGAGGTTTGTTAGGACTACAATTGCCGCTGATAATCAGGCCGGGGGACACTCACCAGTGCTTGGTGTGGCACAGAAGATGACAGTGAAATGCACGTCGGACGGGCAGTTGTGGGTCTTGTCTTTATCGTGGGGGAACTGGTACGCGTCTTCACATCCATCGGCAAAGCAGTCGAGCGTGCGGCAGTAATCCCCCACCGAGGCATCTTCAGATTTTCCAGGCACGATCTTCATAGGAACATTGAAGCCTGTGCCGCCTGTTACTTGCTTGCATTCTTCCAAACTTCCACACTGTCCAGGCTGCAAGAAGACCAACGCGTCAAGATCACGTCTATTGGAACCCGCCTCTCCATAAATGCTGAACGTACCCCTTGCGTCTTGCCTGTGGGGATGATACCAATATCGTACCATGTCGTGGTCTCCTGGACGGAAAACTCGGCCACTAAAGATTCCAATAAAACACCGTCAGCTCGAAATTCTTCTAGGATTTCGTCCGCAAACAACCAACAAATAAACTCACGCGTCGCTTGGTTGGATTTGCTGTATCGGTACGCGCGGATGGATCCTGGCGGCAGCGTGTGCTTCGTGGACCCGCCTTCCTTGATCTTCTCGGTCGTGTTTCCATCCGACAGGACCATTTGGCCTTCGCACAGATTGCGGAATTGGATGTCTACAGCGTCCACACGGGCAAGCGCATGACTAATAGCAGCCAGCGCTAATGCCGCCACAGCAACAGTCGTCGTCTTCATCTTCATTTTGATACTGAGCGATCTCCTTCTCCCACTGCGCAGTGACTCGACCGTGCTTCCTCGACTGGGCATTCCCCTCCACTTGAACACGAATATTTCAATGATGAGCGCAACCGTCGAGATTTGAGTTTCTGTGTTTTGTGGGCAGCTTCAAGCGCGTCTCAACGAGCGCAAAGCGATGCTGTTGGAGGGGCTGGGAGACGGCGGAGACGCTCGCAATTCGCAGTGCAAGAGACGCCAAGCGACCGCGTCAAGATGAGAAGATGCTGGCAGACTCTCTCAGTGCGTCAGTGAGTCTGTGAGCGTGTGGGTTCAACTGCGCATTGCTGTGGTTTTGGTAGGCATTTGCGCCTTCAGTGAGGCATACAGCGGGTGAGTGTGAGGCCTCCTCCGCCTTTCGCGACGAAAGTGCAGAGTTCCTGAATGAGGAGATCCGTTGGAGTGATGGTCACAGTTGCAGTTGTGGGAGGGTTCGGGTCTCGAAGAGCGTTTCACACGACAGAGGTACCGACCACTGAAAAAAGCGGATATCTATTTTCAAGAGTTCTGAACGTCAGTCGTACTGTAAGGCAATGTACACTACTAGTTTTTGGTTTCCGAAGGTATTGGATTTCAAGATTCTGTTTGTTCTGTTTTGATGGGAATCTACTGACCAGAAGAACCAGCTGGCGCACCCACCAGTCACTTTACGATTGGTACATCAGTATCTCGTAATATACTACGGCAAAGCAGTACATTTTTAGAAAGTGCAGCCTCTACTGATAGGCAACAATCTAAGTAAGGAGTACTGTACAAGACGGCTCTGTTATACGAAAAAACTTCCACTACCATACAACGAACTCACTGCTCCACGCTTGCACTGCTGCTGCTGCCATCTCCATTCGATGGCAACTTCTCTTCAACGTTCTCTACAGAATGTGGATGTTGGCCTGCGGCGTGACGAGCGCCTGGTGGTTGAGCATCGAGTCGGCGTCCTTTGGCTCCATGGCCTCGAGCTGTTTGCGCTTCTTGTACGCGACGAAGATGAATGCTCCTGCTACACAGGCCAGGAAGCCCGCTCCCACAGAGAGTACCGTCGCCAGAGCCGAGCTCGTGTACTCTGCCTGGCCCTGAGTGTTCACTTCCGTTGCACTGTCACCCGCTGGAGTACTTGTAGCCGACGATTCTGTAGGGTTTGACACGTACGGGTTATCTTCCGTAGCCGGCGGTGCATCCGAGACCACCAGGCTCTCGAATTCAGGGAAACCTGAGCCACGGAGGTTGTCTCCTGATGACGACGACGCCAAGCTTGCTGCCTCACCGGCGACTTCACCAGAGACACCGGCCTCGTCTTCGCCGCTGGCGGTCTCAACTGTAGCCGCTGGCGCCTCGGTCGTTGGTTCTGGAGCCTCCGTCGGTGGTTGGGTAGGAGCCGCAGTTGGAGGCGGCGTAGGAGCTGCAGTCGGAGGTGCAGTGGTCGGAGGTGGCGTCGGTGGTGGCGTAGGCGGAGGCGTGCTTCCACCGTTGCCACCAGGACAGAAGATGAGATCCACGGGAGTGTTCATGTTGGTACAAGCCGTGGTCTTGCCGTCGTCTTTCGGGAACTGGTACGCGTCCCCGCAGCCGTCGTTCATACACGTGAGAGTCTTGCAACCACGCGGGGCGATCTGCATGGGCATGTTGTAGCCGACTCCGCCAGTCGCACTCTTGCATGCGTCCAGACTAGGGCAGTATTCTGGTCCGCCCCTGGGGCCCGTTGGGATGATGCTGATATCGTACCACAGCATACCTCCATCAGTCGAAAACTCCGCCACTGCATACAAATACACAGATAAGTTAGCAACATGATCAACAAGGAAACGAATTCAGAATGATGAGAGACGTACGCGTTGCCTGTGGGTTGATACCGTGGCGGAACATGCCGTGGTAGCCGGCGGGAAGCTCGCGGAAGGTACTCGCGCCTGGCGCGAGGTTCTCCATGTTGTGGTTGTCCCACAACTCAATCGTGGTCGAGCACAGGTTCTTGATCGTCAGCGGCGTCGCATTCGCAGTCACCGCGAGCAACGCTGTCAGCACCAGTGCCGATGAAGGGAGTCGTCCGAGAGCCATCATATTCGTCGCCCTGTCTGTTGAATTTCGCTGTGGTTTCGCGTGTTCTCTCGCTTTCGTTAGAGGCGTCCGAGATCGTAATGACTCGTGTTGGGCTGTACGACTTGTGCGGCGTCCGAGGCAAACTCAGCAATGGCAGTCGCTGAGCCACACGATCAAAGAGCGACGTTTCCACATGCAAACGAGGACTGTAGAAGAGCCCTTCGACTCACTCAACTCCACAGGATTGTACAGAGACGACCGCACACGCTAAGTGGGTGAACGAGGCATAGAAAACCCAAGCATCTGATGTCGACGCACACTTTATGCGGCCGCGTTGCCCCACTTCACTCTTCGAAACTTGATGTCTGGCAGCCATGCGGCTGGAAACAGCCAGCGCACAGTGCGGAAGACCTGGTCTGGATATTATGATGATGCTGAGTGTTATTGTAGAGGCCCAGCGAACCACTTGCTCTTCAGATGAGCTGTTGGTGGCCAGCAGCTCCGGAAGTCAGAAGTGTAGCCATCTGAGATTTGGATCGCCTTTTACAACTACGATACAAGGTGAGATATACCAGGTCAACTCAAAACAGGGTGCTTTCGGGGTCTAGGTTAAAGTAATTGCTTCATCACAATACCGTGTTTTGGATAAACGGGATAAACACTTTGATTAGTCGGTAGTGTAGCGGATAAAGGACTCACATAAAACAGGTTTCGTTGCTCGAAATTCGTTCTCGCTGTCGGCTCACTTAATTATATCTACTGGGAGACTCGCCCTTCCTCAAGATCGATCGACACGGCGATCGCCTCGGCTTCAAACTGCAGTGCTTCATCATCGAAACTCGAGTCTCGTATGGCATCCATTGGTTCGTTGATGTTCACTTCTTGCTCGACTGGACCTTCGTCGTCTTCTTCCTGGATGCTGTCACGAAGCTGGAACTCGAGACGGTCACAGTCTTCACTCGAACATCCCAAAGGGTGGACCGAGAGCTGCTTCGTGAGCCGCTTGGTGTCGTAGTAGTCTTCGTTGATCCGCAAGACTCGAGCCACACGGTCTTTGAATCGTTGGCAGTACGCGTCCGGAGCGACTGCTGAAATGCCACTGGACGACTTGCCGATCAGCGTCTTGCCCAGCTTCTCGAGCTGCTTTTCCCAGTTCCACTCCTGCAAGATGTCGATGATCCCGACGAAATACACTTCCTCTGGGTAGTCTCCGTTTTCTGGGATCGGCTCCAAGTGGGTGCCACACGAGCTGCGTCCGTTGTCTCCAAAGTCACTCTCGTCATCTTCACGCGATTCGCCTCGTGCCAGGAAGGACATGCTGGTCTGGAACTCGCTTCGCCAAGGCTGGTCAGGGTTACGGTGACTACACTTGTGAACTCCTACGAGCAGTGAGTAGTCCATGATGCCCATCGAGTTGAGGAACTCACAGTCCATCTCGAGCTGGTCGTACAGATCGCGAGCCACGCGTTTGCCCATGAGCAGAGGTCGCTTGAGATCCAGGTCCTTGAGGATGGTATCCGGTCGGTGGACGTGGAAGGGGAACGACGTGGACGCATCAGCTCGTGCGAACTCGTATGTGGCGTTGCATTCCGAGCACGTGACCATGTCGCCGACCTGCGGCAGCTTGGCTTGGCGGTCGATCCACGAGCCTTTGACGTCGTACTTCTCCGTGATCGTCGGCGTGTGGATCGTGCTGTGGAGAACGTTCGACATGACCACAAAGTAAAAGTTGCGGCCGTACAAACGAATGCGGTGGCAGCCGAAGAACCGGATGATCCGCGATTTGGGGTTACTCGTGATGTAGTCGGCGTACCCTGGGATCATCTTGACCAGCTTGCGGCACTCCTTCTCTTTCATCGACTTGACAATCAACGCGTTGTCACCGGAGAAGAACATGAACGCACCGCTGGATCCAGCACTCACACGTTCCTTCGCTGTCGACCGGAAGCTCGCCAAGTACATCTCGTCAGTGAGACCAAACGCCCTGCGAATGGCTCGGAACTCAGTCGGTGCGTAGTCGATGAACATCTTCGGCCGAGGATTCTCGACTCCGTTCCCCGTGCCACTGCCTGTGCGAGTTGCACTCTTGCTTTGATTGTTGTAAAGCGCGTGGGCCGTGCGTCGTAAATTTGCAAATATCGGCGACAAGCTCAGTGATCCTTCCGACGAGCGGTGTGATTGCAACTCGATCTCTTGCTCGAATAGCTCAAAAGGGACTTGCGAGACAGGATACAGAGAGAACCGTTGAGGAGCCACGCGACTTGTTGCGCCTGATACATTGCTCAGGAAGCTATGGGCGAGTCTCGAGTCTCCTCGGGTCTCTGTGGTGTCTTCACGAGTCTCCGATGGTGTCGCCAAGTCCCGCATCGTCAGCGAAGTCGACTGGAGAGACGCTGCAAACGACGCACTCGGCCCCACAGACGACGCGATGCTGGTGTTGATGCCCGTGGTTGAGCTCATGCAGTAGTCGTTGCCCGTGTGGCAGTACGCACGAGGCGACTGGTTGAGAAGGTCGACGTGCTGGGAAATATTCACGAGAGACGACTCGCGGTCGGCACCGACCATGAGCTGCTGGAAGAACACGTCGGCATCGGCATTCACCGACGACTTGAGGATCGACTTGGTGATACCACACACAGTGTAGTAGATGATCTCACGCTGCAGCGTCTCGTTGTTCTGAGACGCAAACACCGCTGACGAGGACGACGAGCCTCCATACGAGCCACTCGCCTCCGCGACGAAGCCTGGTGTCGTCACACTCGACGGACGAGCGGTACTAGCGTTTGACTGGCGATTGATCGTCGACAGAGCCACGAGGCCTCCACGGGCTCGTGATGCAGTGCTGTTCAAGCTGCGGGACAAGTGGTTCGTCTCACGGTCACTATCATCATCATCGTCGCTGCTGTAGCTGTCTCCACTCGACGAAGCTCCTCGTGACGGGTCCTTGCACAACGTGGGTCGTCCGATAGCGCAACAGTGCTTGTTCACAGCGAGCCACACGACGCACGTGAAGTAGCCCTTGGCCGCGAGCGTGAAGTGAAAGAACGCGTCAAGCCAATTGATCCCCACGCCGATACTCGTCGGGGGATCGGACGCTGCTGCGATGCTTAGCTCAGCCAAGTGTTCGAGTGCGCCTGGGTTTGCCCGGTACGTGAAGAACACGACCAGCAGCACGAGCCACGTCGCATTGAGCGTGTGGACGTACGTGGTCATGCGCTTCATCATACGACGTCTCGCCTTGAGCGCGATCACAGTGCCGCTGTTGGAACGCCACCAGCCCATCGCCAGGATGAACTGAGCGGCGATCACAAGCAGCACGACCAGTGCAAACAGCGTGCCCCAGTACTCCATGTTCAGTGTCTGCCACTGGGAGATCCGCGTCTCGCGGTCCTCGTCGCTCGTAAAAGCCGGTAGCAGTGGGAAATTGAGTCCAACGGCTCGGCAGATCTCGACGCCGCTCATCTCGTACCGTGACTGCGATGACTCGGAAAATACGACCAAGGGTACGGCCACCGAGAGAAGGATCGATCCACACCACACTGTGAGGTGATATCGCTTGAGCTGGCTCTTGTAGTTGGCGAACGGATTGGAGACGGACACGAAGAGATGCACGATCGCACAACCAAACCAGCCAACCGACGCCAATAGCAGAAACATCTCGAGCGCCGTCGTGATCGCACAGGACCGAAGCTCGAGTGCCTTGCAATTGTAGGTCGTGTCGGAGCAGTACATCATCACGTGGGACAGCGCGAGTACTGCGAGTCCGAACTCACACGTCGCCACGTACACGAGCAGCTCATTCGGATACCGTCGATTCTGTGGCTGCAGTAGAAATGAGACCAGAATTGTGAGTGCGGAGATGAAGCTGAGTAGCGAGCCGATTACAACAGGAGCGAGACGCTGAAGATCACCGGGTAGTACGAACACCAAGCTGAAGCAGAAGAAGAAAAGCCCGATCGCCGCTAGCCAAAAGCAGAGCCGCCGCAGCTGAGACCGTCGAGGCCGCCAGCCAAAACCGAGCTTGTACCACGGCTTGTGGTCCCATTTCGCAGACAACCGCGATGGTGTTCCCCCGATAGAGTACTGTAGTGAGCTGCGTCTTCGACTGTCAAGCGTACCTCGTCGTCCGCTTGCGAGGCCTCCTGGGGCTTTGTGTGGAGACGACGCGTTGTTTGGACTGCCCATGATGCTGCTGTACCTCCGACCGTGGGTGTTGTATCCGCTGGCTTCGTCGACTTCGATGATCTGGTCGTCGTGGGGTCTGAACGTCGTCGACGCGCGGGAGAAGAGTGAGAACATTGAAGCAGGCGACGTGACTTGCTGCTGTGAAGGTGACTGGGCTTGCGATGGCGTGGAGATCGAATGGAATGGGTGTGGGCTGTACACGGCGTGGCTTTCTTCGCCATTGCGATCACGAGGCGAGCTGCCCGTGCTCACGCTATGCCTCATCGTAGAAGCAGCTCGGTGCTGGCGAGGTGGTGGCGACAGTACTGCTGATGCTGATGGCATGGACGCGCGTAAGGATTTCGGGGCGTTCACGCGCGTGTGGGAATTCCGCTGGAAGGCATGGACGTCCATGCTCGTCAAGCCGCCACTGGGCATCCACACGCGGAGACGGGGACGAAGGTAGGGAAGTGTCAAGACGGCTCGTTCCGCTTGACGTGTGGGGACATGCGTCGAGGGCCGTGTAGACTCAAGCAGCGAGCAGAAATTCTCCACAATGGCACCGCTCTCTGTTCACTCTCTCGCGTGCTCTCTCTCTCTCTCTCTCTCTCTCTCTCTCTCTCTCGCTATCTCTCTCTCTCTCGCTATCTCTCTGGTCCCAACCGCCGCAACTAAACACAGCGTGAGAAGCGCAACCGCCGACTCTCTCTGGCGAGTTCAAGCCTCACAGTGGGTTGGTAGTGCGTGGGCTGTGCGAGTAACGAGATGCGAGATCCGTTGGGAGATTGATAATAAAAGACCGTCGCGGAAGCTTCGGCGCGCGGTAAAGTCGTGCGTGCGACGCACCGCCGACAAAGGAATGGAGAACTTCCGGCACCGCTAGCCGGACGGAAAACAAACGCAGACGCCTTGCTACAATACGTAGGTAGGTACCTGCAGTGCAGCAGCCACGAGCCAAGAGCCGAGGCGTGAAGCGCAGTCTTGAGGTGATCTTGTGGGTTCCCCCAGCGACGCTCTATCGGCTCAGCCGCTGGACACAAAACGGTGCTGAACGTGGAAAAATCGCCTCGTCGTGGACCAGGAGGCGCACCGCAAAACCCGTAGAGTTCCAACGGTCACTCTGGACTCGTTGAACTTCAGTAAAAGAGACCGGATCTCAGTAGTGTAGCCATCAAGTGTTTTCGTGAAGTTTTCAGATGATTTACACTTGGATTCACTATGGATATGAAAATTTTCGACTTTGATTGGATGTGAGACCTTGGACTGCGGCTGGATCTGAAAACTGAAGAGCCAATGAGAATGCCGCATTGTTAGAAAAGATCAGATTCACCCATCGTGATTGTGTCCAGCGTGTCCATTTTCCAGAAGCTCTGGACTCCAGAGCTTCTGGAAAATGGTAGCTTCCTAATTCCAAGAGCTCTGTACATTTAGCCCCACGCGAATGCACAGTCGTCCCCGCAGTCTCAGCTTTGCATTGATGCCAAGCGATAGGGATATGAAAACAAAGTCATGGCGACGAGTTTATCAAGAGATCAATTGGATTGGCCACGTCTGAATCAATGGGGATGTATCTCCACGAAGTTCAAGCGATGTGGAGATCTTGACCCGATCCTCAATACGAAAATCAACCAAACATCAACATCACTCGTACCATCACCAGTAGAAACGTGCACCCAAGGACTGGCTTCGAGATCGATGCCGGAACTGCATTGGCGTGGTGTGACTTTGCTGGGTGCATTAGCTAGGCAAATCACCTGCATCCACAAAGTGATTGCAGGTGATTGATGGAAACTGCTGACCCCCACACCCACACACGCCACTGGCGTGCGGCTCATGAGAGACTTAGTCCTAGCGTCGCTTCAAAGGGTCTCATTGATTCTACGGCACTCGGCACTTGAATCAAACGTCTTAGTCCTGTTATGAAGCGAAACGCAACCTACAATGAGATCCTCCTTCCCATACAAAATGTGTCCAGAAGGCGACTGCTCTAGTCTGCGATCCAGCAGTCCCCGAAAGTGTCCAGAACCTTCCAGCCCGTCCAGTCGGTCTCAGCTACAGACTCAGATGAAACTTCAACTCCTTACAGACAGTGGGATCGGGATCTGATTCTTTCATTTTCATTGTTGCGCGCGTCACAGATTTCCAGTAGTAACGAGCAAGTGTGTGTGTGGTCAG
This sequence comes from Pythium dissotocum, assembly GCA_023336355.1. Classification (NCBI taxonomy): domain Eukaryota; phylum Oomycota; class Peronosporomycetes; order Pythiales; family Pythiaceae; genus Pythium; species Pythium dissotocum. The sequence goes on along the minus strand of JAADWY010000024.1, from coordinate 13,066 downwards.
AGGCTCTGACTCAAGAGCTGTTGGCCAGTTTATCATTAATGTAGCCTGACGAACAACTCTCACGCCGTGGCTTGTTCGTCTTCTTCGTTCGATCCTGGCGGCAGTTGCTCGTACCGTTCCTTGTAAAACTTGAGCAGCTCGGCGTCTTCTTCAAAGTCCAGCGATGGTCTGGCCAGCCCAGTTCAGTGGATCCACACACACACACACACACACACGCAGAAAAACAAATTAGAAAAAAGAAAGGCAACGCAGTCACGACAGATTGACAGAGAGAGACTGGCAATACGTACAGATAGTTGACGAAGTCGTCTGTAGGTAGATACGCCGCCAGGACTATCTTGCGCGAGGCGACTTCGCTGCCGTGCATCGCGAGTGCCTTGACTTTTTCTTTGGCTGACACATCTTCGTCGTCGAGTTGCACGAGCTGCTGGAGCCGACGCAGAACACGCGCGTGGTAGAACACGGGCGAAGCCTCTTGCTCCACCAGTGGACAACCGAGCAGCACGAGCTTGTGCAGAAACGGTAGTGGCATCAAGTAGTTGAGCTCGTTGACGGAGGCCAGTTCATTGTAGCCAAGATCCAGTTTTTGCAGTCGTAAGCAGTGCTACACACCACAACAACGCAGTGTTAAGCCAGTCGATGAGCCGTCAGTTTTAACGGAGACCTTACCTCAAGGCAGTTGACTTGACGAAGCCTGTTGTGCGCGAGGTCGAGCTCTGTGAGTCGAGGTAGACCCGGGACTTCGTCGATGTTCGTGATCTGATTGTGGCTGAGTCGTAGCACCTCCAGTGCCTCTAGACCAGGCTCATTCTGCTGTGCATCTCCAGTGTGGAGAAGTGATCTGGTGCAGCTCAAGCGATTGTGAGAGAGGTCAAGGACGCGTAGGAAGCGAAGCGACGCGATGCCCTGGATCTCGTGGATGTCGTTGTGGGCGAGATGCAGTTCCTGTAGAAACGGATGCGCGACGCTGATCTCACGGATGCTGGTGATGTGGTTGTACGACAGGTTCGCACGACGCAGAAGAGAGCCGATCCACTCGCCACCACCGACCCACGCGTTCTTGGACGTGCACTGTGGGATGTCGAACTCCAGCACCTGCGTGAGCTGGTTGTGGGACGCGTCGACGGAGAGTAAAAGCTTCAGATCACGGAGAGGAGACAGTGAACGGAGCTGGTTCTTGGAACACACAACGTGCTACGAGTATTGTAAGCCATCCATCAGTACGAATATTGAGTCAATCAACCAAAACAACATCAAACGCGACTCACTTGAAGATGTGGGAACTCTCCGATCACGTTGAGATCCGTGAGCTCCAGCTCGCTGAGTGTCGCTGTTGTGTACACGAAGGCGAGCGAGTACGGGTTCTTCCCCAAGACGCTCAAATGCTGGCGCACGATATCAAGCGTGAGCTGCTGCGCAGGTGCGCTCGTACTAGGTCGTTCATCTTCATCAAACGTGTCGTTAGCCATGCCGCTGTTGTGGGTGAGGCGAAGGATACTTGAAGCGTCGTGTGCCACCGACGGTCGCATTGCCAAATCCTATGTTTTGGGAGTCGAAATATAGAGTTCTTTCACAAGAAACGGATTAACCTCCCAAAAAAGAGCGTTTTACGAAGCTAGTTTATTACTATGAGCTGTAGGCAGTAAGGACGGCTCGACAAGCCGCAAACATCTTCTTCCTGGCATTTGTAGTCCATGACTCGTGTCCTTCGATGGTCTGCGATGGCGTCCTTCCCGACGAGTGGTCCGTTGTGAGACCCGGCATGCCACTTGCCAGCATGAACCCCAACGTCGCTGGACTCACCTCACAGGTCGAACTATACTTGAGGAAAGTTTTCATCAGATCGGACGTATGGCTGCCATTGTAACGCGTGTCCAGCATGACGTCGATACCGTGAGCGACGAATACACCCAGCAAGTCAACACTGCCGCCTCGGGCCTTGAGACAGCCGTGCGTGAACTCGGTGGTGAACGTCGAGACCGGAAGTTGATCGGTACAGCGTCTGGATAGAAGCAAATCCAGGAGGATGGGACACCGAGCCGACTTGACGCACGTCTTCAGGTCGTCGATACTCAAGTCGGTGATACTTTCTGCCATCAATGCCGCAAGCTCGTGATTTCTGAGCTTCACGGCCAACACGAACGCTTCGTTCCGAGCCAGCGGCCGCATTTCCAGAGGCAGAAGCCGCTTCAAGCAGTCCGCACTCCTCCAATATACTGCTGCCGCGAGAAGTGAACGGCAAACGCACGGGAATCTGTACCAGCTAACGCGCACGTCAGCCCCACGTGCCAGCAAAAGATGAAGCATTCGAAGCGAGTCGGTCATCACAGCCACCACGATGGGGCTGAAGTCGTCGCTGGAATTGACGGGCGCCCCACGAACAAACAGCTCTTCGACAAACATGTCATTCTGTCGATACACTGCGAGGCACAGCACCTTGGTGGCATTTCGGGGCTCTTTCGGAGATCCTGAAGCACCACGTACTTGGCGATGAGGTAGTCGAACAGCACGTGGTCTTGGAACCAGCACCCGGCGCACAGCAGCAGCCAGGGCTCCGCTTCCTGATCCGTTGGACTAGAAAGTTCAATGGCCGGCAGCAGATCCTTAAAGAACTCTGGCAACTGGAGTCCATTTCTTACGCAGTCGAAACGTACTTCAAGCTCTAGCAGCGTCTCGATCATCTCGATGGATCCCATCCTCACGGCTTCAGTGAGTGCACACGTTGACGTCGTTTCGTCGTAACCAGAGACGTTCAGCAGTACACCCCGAGCGACCACGTGGCGCACGAGACTGATCTTGCCCGTGAGCACAGCAGCGGCCAAGAAATCGTAGCACCTATGTAGCGTCTGCCCTTGACAAAGCTTTTGCCATCAACTCTTGCGCCGTGCTCCATCAGGTACTCCCATACAATGAGGTGGCCACATGCAAGAGCTGCCGACCACGGCGACTCCCCTCTCCCCTTGTCGATGACGTTGACGCCCACGTCCCCACTCTCCACGATCGCCTTCAAAGCCGCCAATTTACCCGCGCGAGCCGCATTCACCAATGTCTTGACCTTCGCATTCAGATACTCATGCACTCTCAGCCGAATTTCGTTCAGCTTGTCGAGTGTCGCCTCTCCGTAGATCTCCATTTGTGTGGGCGTTCTTCCCAGGCACTTGGTGAGCACATGCACAAACTCATCGTGTTCCCACGCGATGTAATGGGCTGCCTCCGAGTGATTGCACTGACGTGCTATCGTCAGGGGCGTCCTGTCTAGGACATCAGTCTTGGTGGGGTCGACACCAGCACCCAAAAGCCCTCGCACTTCGTCCATGACGCCGCTTCGCGCTGAGCGCCGCAGATTGGCCTCCCCATCAGAGAAGACAGATGTGTCGCGGTGCTTGGGCTGAATGCAGGGATTGCGAACGAACGGCTTCAGCGCATCGTGGTCGAGAGCCTGGAAGACTGCCTCCATTATTGTTAGAGTCCGCGAGACTGTAACTGAGAGTGAGAGACTGGTGACTGGTTCCTTGATGTGAGCTGCTGGAGTCACCGTGTTTGTGAGTGATGGTCCTGATATATTGTGGTCCAAAAACGATCCCCTCGAGCGAACCAGCTTTTGCAGCGTGGCCAACGCATGCAACCACTCAAGCCTCTCTCTCACTGCAACAACCGAATATGCTGTCTTAGTCAGGCCCGCATGCTGACAATGACAAGAATCACGCGCAGATGCAGCATCTCGACTGTGAAGGCCAGATCACGACGTGCAACTGCTTCATCAACGTGATCGGTCACAAGAGGCATAATATATATCAGTCAAGTCTTGTTTTGACTTTGTCAACTAGCTGTAGTCTGCGAAGATGCCGCGACAAGCCGCATACACCTTCTTCTTTGCCTCATTAGCGTAGACAATACGGGCTTCCATTTCCGCCTCGGGCGTCCTTCCCGACCAGGGGTCTGTTGTGAGGATCGGCGTCCCATTCGCCAGTACGAATTCAAGCGTCGCCGGACTCACAGCATGGGTCGATCGATACCCGAGTATGCCTTTCATCAGATTGGACGTATTGCTGCTGCCACGACCTGTGTCCAGCGTGACGTCGATACCGTGAGCGACGAACACTTCCAGCAAGTCGGCACTTCGGGTCTCCAGACACGCTTTGGCGAACTCTGAATTGAACGTGGAGACTGGGAGCTGTTCGGTACAGCGTTGTGATAGCAGCAAATCGAGGATGAGGGGACACCGAGTCGACGTGATGCACGTCTTCAGATCGTCGATGCTCAACTCGGCGATAGCGTCGACCATCAGAGTCGCGAGCTCGTGATTGTTCAGCTTAATAGCCATCACGAACGCTTCGTTTCGAGACTGCGGTCGTGTGTCCAGAGGCAGAAGCCGCTTTGCGCAGTCCGCGCTCCTCCAATACACTGCCGCTGCGAGAAGCGACCGGCAGACGACCATTGTTGAAATTCAGTTGATGTCCACGGCTGCTCCGTACGTCATCAAAAGCTCGAGCATTTGGAGTGAGTCGGCCTTCACAGCCGCCATAACCGGGCTGAAGTTGTCGCTGCAATTGATTGACGCCCCGCGACGGAGGAGCTCTTCCACAAACACACCATTTCCTTGATACACTGCAAGGCACAACACCTTGGCGGCGTTTTGTGGGCTTTGTCGAAGATCTTGGAGCACCGCGTACTTCGCGAGGAAATAGTCGAAGACGAAGCGTTTTTGGAACCAGCACGCAGCGCACAACAGGAGCCATGGTTCCGCTTCTGTTGATGCCGGGCATGTTGGTTCAACCCAGGCCAGCAGATCCTTGAAAAAAATGGCAGGTGGAGTCCGTTTCTCGCGCGCTCGAATCGTGCACCAAGCTCAACGAGCGTCTCGATCATCTCGATGGATCCGATTCTCACGGCCTCGGTCAGTGCACACGTTGAATTCGTGTCGTCATCGTCTGCCGACGAGATCAACGAAATACCCTGGGCGAGGACGTGGCGCACGAGCCTGATCTTGCCTGTGAGTACTGCAGTGACCAACAAATCATAGCATCTGCCTTGATCCAGCACTTGCCATCCACTCTCGCGCCGCGTTGCATCAGGTATTCACACACAGCGAGGTGTCCATTCCCAAGGGCTGCTGACCACGCCGTCTCGCCTCTCCACTTGTCGCTCACGTTGACGCCGATCTCCCCGATGTCCAAGACCGCTTTTACAGACACCAAGTCACCAGTACGAGCTGCGTTGATCAGAATCTTGACCTTCGCTGTCAAGTATTCACGCACGCAGAGTCGAAACTGGCGCATCTTGTTGAGCGTCGCCGCGCGTAGATCTCCATTTGCGTCGATGTTCGTCCCAGGCACTCGGTCAAAACGCGCACAAACTCGTCGTGTTCCCATGCGATGTAGTGGGCGGCCTCCGAGTGCTTGCACTTACGTGCGATGATCAGGGGCGTCCTACCTTGGTCATCAGTCTGCGTGGTGTCGACGCCGATGGCCACGAGTCCCCGCACTTCGTCCATGACGCAGCTTCGCGCTGAGCGGCGCAGATCCGCCGTGCCATCAGAGAAGAGAGAGGCGTCGCGGTGCTTGGGCTGGACGCAAGGATTGCGCACGAACTGCTCCAGCGCATCGCGGTTGAGAGCCTGCGAGACTGCTTCCGTAACGGTATCAGATGTGAGACTGGAAATGAGAGAATGGTGACTGGATCCTTGACGTGAGCTGCCCAAAGACCGCGTGTTCGTGAGTGATGGTCCTGATTTGTTGTGAGGTTTCCAGTCATACCGGTATCCCAATCGTGTTTTGAATTATCTAGGGACAGCAATATTTGACAAAACCACTTTACGTCAAATTTTTTGGAGCAGATTGGTTTGTTTGCTCTTCCGTTGAAAACTAAATTGTTAGCTGTAGGCAGCGAGGATCTCCTGACACGCCACGAACGAAGCCTTCTTCGCCGCTGTGGGCGCGTAACCGGCCGAACCGCGAGCTTTCAATTGCATCTCTGGCGTCATATCGTACCGGTCTGTCGTGAGGCTCGGCATGCCATTCGCCAGCACGAATTCGAGCGTCGTTGGCCGTACCTCATCGTTCCACTCGCCTAGTACGCTCGTCATCAACAACGACGTGCTATTGAGGCCGTTCATCGTGCTCCGAGTGACGTCGATGCCGTGGGCGACAAACACACCGAGTAAGTCGGTGCTTTTGCCCTCGCGACACGCCATAGAGAACTCCGTGCAGAAGAAGGAGATCGGGAACCGGTCCCCACAGCATTTTGCTAATACAAGATCGAGGATGAGAGGACACTGCGCGGCCGTGATACACATCTGCAGGTTGTGAATGCTCAGATCTTGCATGCTGTCGACTATCAGACTCACAATCTCCAGGTTGCCGACTGTCACGGCGGTCACGAACGCCCCTTCTCGATAGTACCGTCGTGTTTCAAGAGGCAGAAGGCGTCGCGCGCAGTCCATATTTCCGGAATGCACAGCCGACGCGAGAAGCGAGTCGCAATAGCTGCCCGACATGGCGTTGTAGCCAGAAACGTTCACGTTTGCCCCACGCGCCAAAAGAAACTCGAGCATTCGCAGCGAGTCGGCCCTCATCGCCGCCACAATCGCGTTTAGACTGTCGCTGCAATTAATTGGAGCCCCGCGACGCAGCAGCTCTTGCACCATCTCATCATTCTCGCGATACACAGCGAGAAAGAGCACTCTCGCGGCGTTTTTCGGGCTCTGACGAAGGTCCTGGAGCACCGAGTACTTGGTGATGAGATAGTCGAAGATGGTGTGGTTTTGGAACCAGCACGCGGCACACAGTAGAAACCACGGCTCGACTTCCATTGTGGCGCCTGCTCGCACGAGTGGTTCCATGAGATGCACCAAGTAGAGGAAGAAATCTGGCAGCTGGAGCCCGTTCTTCATCCGATCGAACCGTACGCCGAGCTCCAGCAGCGTCTCGATCATCTCGATGGACCCGATCTTTACTGCTTCCGTCATCGCACACGTTCGAATGATCTTGTCGTCATCGTCATCTTCCGAACGGACGAGTGAAACGCCACGGGCAACAACGCGCCTCACCAAGTCTACGTTGCCCGTAAAAACCGCGGCGACCAACAAGTCGTAGCGCTGGCCCTTGATCCAGCACGCACCGTCCACTCGTGCGCCGCGTTCCATCAAATAGAGACACAAAGGGACGTGGCCGTGTCCAAGAGCTGCCGACCAAGCCGTCTCCCCCGTCATCCTGTCGATCACGTTGACTCCAATGTCCCCGCGCTCCAACATCGCATGCACTGACACCAAGTCGCCAGCACGAGCCGCCTCCAATTGCTTCTGGAACATCTCGGCCACGTATTCACGAATGCGCTGCCGAAACTTTCGCATCCTCTTGAGCGTCGCGACGCCGTCGATCTCCATTTGCGTCGGTGGTCGACCCAGACACTTGGCTAGCACGCGCACCAGCTCATCGTGTTCCCAGGCAATATAGTGAGCCACATCCGTGTATGTTGCCTCGCGTGCGGCCATCAGCGGCGTGTTGCCGTCGCTGTCGGTCTCCGTAATTGCGGCACCAACACCAAGAACACCTCGCACTTTGTTCAGGTTGCCGCTGCGCGACGAGAGGCGCAGATCTGCGGTCCCATCAGCGAAGAGGGACGCGTCACGGTGCTTGGGCTGGACGTAGGGCTGGCCCATGAACTGCTCCAGCACAGCGCGGGCCAGCGCATCGGAGACCTCTTCCATTCTTGTGAGCAATGAGAAGTGATCTGGGTCCCCAAGTTGACGCGATAGCGTAACAAGACGTCGAAAAACGTTTTTTTACACGTGAGTGGTGGTCTGATATTGCATCTTGATTAGTGCGCTGTGTAAAGCAGTGTAGGAGTCGTAAAAACTCGTTTTATCAAATAAAAACGAGTTGTAACGGATCCTAAAAGCTCTGCGTAAAGCAGTTTACACAGAGTTCTCTTGATCCAGTTGCAGCAAAAAAGAAGAAATCAGCTATTATTATGGGCACCTAGCCACTATTTACTGTAGGCAGCGAGAATGGCTCTACACCTTGCGTACAACTCTTTCTGGGCTTTGCTTGGCGAGTAAACGTGTGAACCTCGGGTCTCCAAGTCGATCTCTGGCGTCATACCCGACCAGTCTGTCGTGAGGCTCGGCATGCCATTCGCCAGCACAAACTCGAGGGTTGCTGGACTCACATCGTCGGTCCATCCACCCAGCACGCTCTTCATCAGTGGCGAAGTCTTGTTGCCACTGTCGGTTGTGTCCAGCGTGACGTCGATGCCATAAGCGACGAACACGCCCAGCAAGTCGGTGCTTTTGCTCTCTCGACACGCCTTCGAAAACTCAGCGTTGAACGTGGAGACCGGGAACCGGGAGTCACACCAACTTGACAGAAGGAGATCGAGGATGAGAGGGCACCGCACCATCTTCACACATGAGTTTACGCTGACGACAGAGAACTCGGCGATGTTTCCTGCGAGGAGAGTTGCCATCTCGAGGTTGTCGACTTCGACAGCGGACACGAAAGCTGCTTCTCGATACTCCAGCCGCGTTTCCAGCGTCTCAAGTAATCTTGCGCAATCCGTGCTTCCACAATACACAGCCGCTGCGAGAAGTGGACTGTAGTTGGTGCCCACTGTGCACCATATATCCACTTGTGCCCCACGCGCCAGTAGAAACTCGAGCATTCGGAGCGAGTTGGCGACCACAGCCGCCACGATCGCGCTGCAATCGTCACCACTATGGATTGGCGCCCCACGACGCAGTAGTTCTTGCACCATTTCGTCTTCCTCTCGGTATACTGCAAGGCAAAACACATTGGCGGCGTTGTGTCGGCTGTGACGGAGGTCTTGGAGTATGGAATACTTGGCGATGAGATAGTGGAAGATGGCGCGGTCTTGAAACCAGCACGCGGCACACAGTAGAAGCCACGGCTCCGCTTCCATACTGGTGTCTGTTGGTTCGATGCGGCGCAGGATTTGAGCGAACGACGCTGGTAACTCGAGTCCGTTTCTCCACCGATCAAAACGTACGCCCAGCTCCAGCAGCGACTCGATCATCTCGATGGATCCCATCCTCACGGCTTCAGTCAGCGCACACGTTCGTATCGTGTCGCCGTCTGCCGAGGTTTTCAATGGAACGCCCTTCGCGACAACGAGGCGCACGAGTCGCACGTCGCCCGTGAGCACTGCGGCAACGAGAAAGTCGTAGCACTCGTCTTTGATCCAGCATGTGCCATCCACTCTTGCGCCGCCGTTTATCAGGTACTCGCACACAGCGACTTGGCCGCATCCAAGCGCTGCTGACCACGCCGTCTCACCCGTCATCCTGTCGATCACGTTGAGTCCGATGTCTCCGTTCTCCACGATCGTCTTCACAGTCGTCAAGTCGCCAGCTCGAGCCGACTCCAGCAGCTTCTTGAACACTTCGGCCACGTGTTCACGAACGCAATGCCGAAACTTTCGCATCTGGTCAAGCGTCGCTGCTCCGTAGCTCTCCATTTGCGTCGGCGTTCGTCCCAGGCACTTGGCTAGCAGACGCACCAACTCATCGTGTTCCCAGGCGATGTAATGCACCGCCTCAGCGTGGTTTCGTTCGCGAGCAATCATCAGAGGCGTCTTCCCATTGGCGTCTGCCTGCGTCGCGTCGGCACCAAGACCCAGCAGTCCTCGCACTCGGTTCATGTTGCCTCTCCACGCAGAGTGGCGCAGATCTCCAGCTGCATTATTAGGGAAGAGCGACGCGTCACGGTGCTGGGGCTGGATGCAGGGATGACGCACAAACTGCGCCAGCGCGTCGCGGTCGAGCAATCGAGAGATCTCCTCCATTGTTGAATGTGTGAGACTGTTGCTTGAAGATTTTCTGGGGAAAAACAGGTTTTGGTTGGATAAGTGAGCTTGCGAAGCCGTGAGTGATGGTCACATGTTTCATTTAGAATCATGAAAAATAAATTCTTTTTTTTAAAAAAAGAAACTATTTTCAGTTTTTATAGAGAAAACTATTTTTCTTAAGTTCTCTGGCTCATGTAGACACCTTTTGGGCGATTTTTCGAGTAAGAAAAATTATGAACATGAACTCCGCATTTGCGTTTTAGCGCCTTTGAACTGCACCTAGGTTTTGATCAGTCTTTCAAAACATGATTCCACCAAACGCACCCCTAATCTGGTTAAAAATGGCATTACACCAATCGCTCAAACAGAGCGCCTCGGAGACCATTTTTGCCATTTGGCACGCATTTGGCTCGGAACAGAAAATTTCTAGAAATTATTGAACATATGAGCCCCAAATTATCCAATTTATCGGTTTTGTAAGGTGCTGTTGAAGCAGCTGAAGCAGCAAAAGGGGAGCTTATTTTTTCTGGTTTACCCAGTTTTCGTGTCTACTTGAGCCAGAGAACCTCAGATTTTATAAAAAGAAAACAAAATGTGAAAATTAGGCTGACATATTGTGAGTTTCCAATACATCAGGACCATCACTCACGAACACGCGAACAGTCAGACGATCTTTCACAACCGAGTTCCACAATTCCACTGGCCTCTTGTTTGCCGTCTCACGTACACGCCAATAATGCAATAATGGAGGAAGTCTTCCAAGCTCTCAACCGCGATGCACTGGAGCTATTCGTGCGTCATCCCTGCGTCCAGCCCAGACACTGCGACGCGTCCCTCTTCGTCAATGGGACTGTAGATTTACGGCGGTCGGCGCGCAGCGGCATCATGAACGAAATGCGAGGACTCGTGGCCATCGGCGCCGACACCACACGAACAGACGCCCAAGGCAGGACGTCTCTGATGATTGCACGGCATCACAAGCACACGGAGGCAGCCCACTACATCGCCTGGGAACATGACGAGCTCGTACGCGTGCTCGCCAAGTGCCTGGGACGAACGCCCACTCAAATGGAGATCTACGGAGCGGCGACGCTTGACAAGCTGCGCCAATTTCGGCTGAGAGTCCGCGAATATCTGCCTCCAAGGGTTCATACACTACTTACGGCGGCTCGAATTGGCGATGTGGCGTCGGTGGACGCGATGCTGGAGAGTGGAGAGATCGGCATGAACGTGATCGACAGGACGACGGAGGAGACGGCATGGTCGGCAGCTCTTGGATGCAGCCACGTTCCGTTGTGTGTCTACTTATTGGAGCGCGGCGCAAGAGTGGATGGCGCGTGCTGGATCAGGGGCCGACGCTACGACTTGTTAGCCGCCGCAGTGCTCACGGGCGACGTAGGCTTCGTCCGTCGCGTGGTCTCCCACGGTACGCCATTGTTCTCATCGCCAGACGACAACGACAGAACTCCAACGTGTGCACTAGCTGAAGCCGTGAGGATCGGTTCCATCGAGATGATTGAGACGCTACTGGAGCTAGGCGTACAGTTCGATCGTGTGAGCAACGGACTCCAGTTGCCAGCTTCGTTCGCGCACCTCTTGCGACGGATTGAACCTACCGTACCAACAGACACCAGTGTGAAAGCAGAGCCGTGGCTGCTCTTGTGTGCTGCATGCTGGTTCCAAGACCACTTCCTCTTCGACTATCTCGTCACCAAGTACTCGGTGCTCCAGGATCTTCGATCAAGCCCGAACAATGCTACCAGATTGCTGTTTCTTGCCGTGTATCGACAGAATGACGAGATGGTAGTCGAGCTGTTCCGTCGTGGAGCTCGAATCCATTACGGCTACAGCTTCAGCCCAGTCGTAGCGGCTATCCATGCCGACTCGCTGCGAATGCTGGAGTTTTTGCTGGCGCGTGGGGCGAACGTGAACATGACGTGCTTCAATACAATGAAGAACCCTTTCTGCTACTCGCTTCTCTCATCTGCTGTGTATTGGGGAAGCACGGACTGCGCGCGACGGCTCGTGGCTCTGGAAACGCGGGTGGAGTATCGGGAAGCAGCGTTCGTGACCGCCGCGACGGTAGGAAACCTCGAGATCGTGACGCTGATGGTGGAGAGTATGCTGGATTTGAGCATCCACGACCTGCAAGTGAGCATCATGTCGACGCAGTGTCCTCTTATCCTCGATCTTCTGTTATCAAGATGCTGTGGGAACCGGTTCCCGATCTCCTTCTTTAACTCCATCTTCGCAATGGCGTGTCGCGCTGGGAAAAGCATCGACTCGCTGGGTGTGTTTGTCGCCCACGGCATTGACGTAACGGTGGCGACGACCGACGGCCGCAATAGGACGTCGTCTCTGATGAACAGTGTACTCGGCGACGGCAGCGACGACGTGAGTCCAGCGACGCTCGAGTTCGTGCTGTCGAATGGTATGTCAAGCCTCACAACGGACAGATCAGGCGTGACGCCGGAGACCAAGATGGAAGCCCGCTGTTCGCAGGCTCATTGGCTCAGCAAGGACAAGATAGATTCGTATGTGGCTTGCACAGAACTACTCGCTGCCTACAGCACAACTCATCACATTGCCCAAGCGAGAACGGCAAAACGACACAAGCCGAATATTTTATGATAAACATGAAAAATTACGAAAATGTGGCCTTTCTGTGAGTGGTGGTCTGCATGAAGATTCGGACAGTCACCACTTCAGCGTCTGCAGCCACAATGGACGGCGTGGACATCGACACCGAGTGGCTACACCGCTTCTGCCATGGCGCTGGCCGCTTCAAGTACCCACTGGACGACCCGCAGAGCCTGACCGCTGTCGTTAAACGGGGCCACGCTTCGTGTACCGTCAGAGGCAGGCAGGGGACGTGGTGTTGGTGCGGCGAGTGGTGGAGCATGCAGCGAAGCTGAGGACGTCAGAGTACGACGCCGCGACGTGTGCGTTGGCGGAGGCTGCCAAGATGGGTTCCATTTAGATGGTAGAGCTTCTGCTCGATCGTGGAGCCCAGTACGAACGGTTCAAGCTTGGCCTCTCGTTACCAGTTGTCATACAGAACTCGCTGAACTCCTGCTCCATCCCAAATCCAGAAGAGATCAACTCGTGGATGCTTTTGGTCACGGCGTGTTGGCTGCAAGACAAACAGCCTTTCGACTATGTGCTTGCGACCCACGACGTGCTCAGAGACCTCACGACAAGCCCACGTCTCGCAGCCATCGTGTTATTCGCTGCAGGGTATCGTGAGAACGACGCGTTCATC